>BPLQ01011645.1:679315-696682 GCA_021605075.1 Caerostris darwini | reverse complement strand
TTTCTTAAATTTATTTGAGAACTAGAGCTTTTTCACTTAAGCTATGAGTTGCATACTTACTTTTGTGACTAAGTGTACGTATTAACGCCACCGCAGCTACAGATTTGGCGGTTTTTAAGTGGCGCCAATCTACACTTAAAATTTTTGTGACAAATCATAAAATATATAAAACACTTTATTTAAAATTAAAACACTTTCAAAATTCAAAAAACTTTATTTAATAACAAAGTAGTCAATCGGCCCATTTTTGAACGGATTTCGGTGGAAAATGGGCCGATATAGAGTTTAACATAGATTCAAAACAGTCTCTATTTTGGCGCATTGGCAGCTCTTTATTGGCGCATTAGCGCAACTTCTGCTGCGGTGATGTTAATACGTAAGTACCGAATCATTGTATTCAAAATTTAATATTTTGTGAAAAATCTATGATTGTTATAAAATATACTAAATTTCTTACCATTGATTCAATAATTTTTTTTTTTTGTCGTTACATCAGAAGAAAAATTTGTTCACATATATATATATATATATATATTAATTGTTTTCTTGCTCGGAAAAATACCATTAATACACATGATGATACCATTAATACATAATGAAAAATACCATTAATACACTCGGATTGAGATCAAAGGTTGGAAAGATTTATTCACTCTTTGAAAAACTTTATATAGAAATTCTTTGGTAGCTATATGACATGGATCATTCTTTTAAGGAAAATATAACTTTTTTAAGAATTGGTGATCTAAATTCCGAATTTCAGTATACTTTCAAACAAATTATGCGACAATATTTTCATATAATTTGGAATATTCAAAAGTCTTTCAATTAATATCATATTATCATTATCAGAAAGTTCATACACCCCCAAGCCATGATGCATGCAGTTTTATGAAGTATATTTTTAGAATTTAAAGTGCTTTTTAAAATAAAACATATTTATTAATATCAGATTTATCAGTTAAAATTTATTTTAATTAGTGAACACAAGTGTTTTTTCCTCCCAATTTTTAAATTTTTTTTTACATATTATTTCACAATGTAAAGTCTTTTGCTTAAATTAATTTCAAATATTACTTTCACACCTGCTATGAGAATTTATAAATGTAATTTCTTATTGTTAGCACCTATTGTAACATGAACATCTAAACATAATACACATTCTTTTGCTATTCTCATGTTGCCAATAAAATGATTATGCAGGATTAATCTTTTTTCTCATACATTCTCTTGCTATTAAAGTATTTTCAGTTTTTCTTCTATTTTTGACACTATTTAATGATTTTTATTTATTGATGAGGCAGTAAACGATCAATACATTTTGATTTGATATCAATAATTGTTTAAAAATTTGTTTCTCATTCAATCTTTATTACATATGAACAATGTTAATTCCTATCTTTTCCAGACATACTCCAAATATCAACTAAATGACTGAAGAGATGCCAAATTAATAAGAAATGATGTAACAATCTAGAACAGGGGTCTCCAAACTTTCCAGCCTTCGGGCCATACTGTTTACTCCAGTAAGTACCGAGGGCCAAAACCGTTTTAAATTTCGATTGATTTTGAATTGATTTACAGTGTAGTGTTATAATTAAGAACAAGTATCAGAACTCATCTTTGTGGGAGTTTTATAAGAGTCTTCCACTGATACAATTTGATAATTTACATAAATTTGTTCGTGGGCTGTTTTCTGTTTTTGGTACTGCTTACTTGTGTGAGAAAACATTCTCTAAAATGAAGTACACAAAAAATGTTTACAGATCTAAGTTAATCGATGAGCATCTTAAATCTCTTTTAATAATTGGTACAAGTTAAATTGTTCCACAACTACAAACTACTGTCAGTGCAAAATCACAGTTACATAAATCTCATTAGTATTTTTTTACGAGTGGATACCCGCGGTTTCATTCGCGTTAATTTAGCTTTTCCGTTCCTGAGGGATTTTCAGGATAAAAATCATATGTTCGATTCAGGATATATGCATTCCAAATATCGATGTACATACATATGCGATACTCTTTACCCCAGCATAACTACCGAGGGTAACTGCGGGATGTTCACTAGTTTATAATGTTAGTGGGATTCATTTCAATTATGTTTTAGTTGTTATGCGTAAGTTAAATTTTCTGCGTATTTTGCTTGTCATTATGCTTTATCTAGCAAGTCAATAAAACCGAGTTATTAACATTCTGAGTTTTTTTATCCAACTTATTACAGCAACAATACGCTATTCGCTGTCGCGGGCCGTAGTTTGGAGACCCCTGATCTAGAAAATTTATTTCTTTGTTATCAGGCCTTCAGTTAACACATCAACAGAAGTTTGATATACTTAAAAGAAAACAATGTAATGGTGCTGACTTCATGTTCTATTCCTTCCAAAATACAAATAAATAAAAGATAATAATTCTAAATTTATTGCTGAAATATATAGACTTTTTCACTTTAAAAATGTTAATATAAGAATTGAGATAACTACTAGTAATTAATTTATGTACAATAACATAACATTAAAAAATTGATTAACATTGTTGCAGAATTTATATGTTAGAATTGTGAACAGAAAACATTACAAAAATCATAATAAATTCATAAAAAAAGATTAAATTCCATATTTAGAAATATCTCGTCTGGTTTATTGAATTATATATGATAATTAACAAGTCGCAAAAATTTATAAAATGGCTTTATTATTAAAGAAATTTTAGATAGAGCAATTTATTTAAAATAATTGGGAATGTATCTGTGTTGCTCTTCTTTTTTTTTTGAAATTTTTTTTTAAAATTTTTTTTCAAATAAAAAAAAATTTAAATAGTCATATAGTTATATTAACTAAATGTTAATATAATTGCTCTAACATATTCATTTAAAAAAATGTTTGTAAAAATAGTACAATATTTCCTATAGAATGAAAGCATTGCAATACAGCTTCATTTTCAAATTTTAACAAAAAACAACCATCATTTATTATTTATTAAAATAAAACAATTGACAAATAATATACAATTATAAATAATTATTAAGGAACAAGTTGAAATTTTCAAAGATTTATTAAAAATAAAGTAGACAGCACACATTAAAATAAAGAAAGACATATAAAATGAAACTAAATCTTTATTTATGAATACAAAAAGATAATCACAACAAATGGAATAAATTTAACAGAAACTCTGTCATTGGATTTTTCAATTATTTACAATATTATTATTGAGCAAAGAACAAATCATAATTTTTAGAATTACAACCACAATTCATTTCTTTACACAATACACATGAAATACATTATTGAAAAATTGCCTGGTTACTTGTTATTTAATTGATAATTTTGTCATTCTCTTCTAGCATAATAACAAACAATTACCATTTATTAAATTGCTATTTTTAATTTCAAAACTTTAATCAAAATGAATTTTGTTAATATTTTTAAATACAAACTGAAAAAAAAAAATATTTTCAAGAGATCAAACAATAAACATACAGAGCATTCAACAAAAGTTTCAACTACATACAAAAAAAGATTCATTTCAACAAAAATAAAAATCTTAAATTGAATGTAGATTTTTTGAGATTCAAAACTAATAAGCAATATTGAACAAGAGATACAAAATGGAATTAAATTGCACTCCATTAATTGTTTGTTTTTTTAAAATTGTTTACACATGCCATTGAAAAATAATTATATAGTTGCTCCTAAATAAATTAAACAAATTGCAGAATATAGCATTGAGTTTTAAATAAGGTAAACTTAATTTAATATTTCAACTATTTGGTGTAAACTTTCATTGTCAGCAAAATTTGATACTAGTATTTAATTTGTGAAAATTAGATTTTTGTAATATAAAAATTTAGGAACTTAAAAAAGTAACCATTTAATTATTACTGATAAAAAAAAATTCATGAAATATTCTTTACGTACTATAAAAGTAAAAATTTTATATGAGATAAAAATAATTTTTTTGTTTAACATGTTTTTTAAATGATTTATTAATAATTGGCATTTCTTAGGAAATATATTTCTAATTGCACATGAATACTTAACAGTTAATATACGTAATTCTCATCAAAGAAACATGAATATAAACTAATAAAGCTCATCTAAAAATAAAAGAATACTGATAAATGAACACTTGCTTTTAAATATTTTACGTTGTAAACCATGTATACAAAATAAGACGTCAAATTTCCATGGAAGATACAATAAATTGCAATGCCTTTCGATTTTATCTAATGCATACCAAAGTAATTAAGAGCAATCAGACTTAGCAAAGTTCCTACGTTTGCGCCAGAAATCTTGTCCATGATGCCAACGTCCATCAATGAGATTGCGGATGATGCTTTTGGTCCGGTCAGGCCACACAGGATGCTTTTGCATGCTGTAGGTGTCAGCTAGTTTATGTGCTGCTTCAATAACGGAAATGTTTTTCTCGGAAGCAATTTTTAAGATTTCTTGAGTTAAGTAATAAATCTGGAAATAAAATAAATGCTGGATTGATAACTCATTCATTAAATACAGATATGAAGAAAGAGTGGTTTTATTTTATATTATGCAACACAATGGTTCCTTATTCATAGAAAAAATTAAAGTAATTTTTATTCAATATCCCAATCCCCAATACCTTTTTTTCTTTTTGCACTCTATGATAAATGTTTGCATTCATTAAAAATATGTTTTTATTTATTATATGAACGTAACACTTTGAATCAAAGATAAATAAATTAGCAACTGTCATGCTAAATAATACTTATAGCTTTACAAAAAATAATATTAAGTCTATAAGAATATTTTTTTAACAGCTCTTTTAACAATGGCACAGAAACCAAATAATTATTTTATTAGATTAGAGAATTTTAAAAGAACAGTTAAATCTGGTTTAAAATAACATGCTTTAGGTTAGAATAATAATATTTTTTTTTTATCAAATAAAAAAAAATTACACTTAAAGAGCTAAAAAAAAAATTTTTTTTTTTTTTTAATGAGATATCTATATTCCTAAAAATTACCTTTTAAAACAAATTTGTATATTTTGGCTTAAGTCTTAAAATCTCTGATAAGTAAAATACTAATTTGAAAAGTACTTACAGTTTACTATAAATTATTTCTTTACAAAATCACTTAATATTTATATAAAATAGTCAGAATTTTCTGTAATTACAAATTTTTTTCTAGCACGCTTTCGTTCGGTCTCACAGATGTAAATAAAATTTAATTTTGTATCCCAATTTGTGTTAATAATATTCAGTACAGCATGAATGTTTCTTTTATAAAAACGCAATAGAAAAATTGATAACAAAGCATTAGATGTAGCCAATAAAAGATTTATAACAACTAAAAATTAAAAAAAAAAAAAAAAAAAGAATAAAAAAAATCTTACAGAATGTTCCCAATTTTTATCAAAATGTCTCTCTATAGCTGGATCATTGTACATGCGACCATAGTTTTCATTAGCGGCATTCACAAAAGCCTAAAAAGTAAAAGTTTAAATTTTGCAATTTAATACTTATAAAAAAGACCAATAATTCATAAAGTCACATGTCTTGAAATTCAATCTAGACAAGATAGGCAGAATAAAATAAAAAATATTATTTATTTTCTATATCTATATTTTATTTAATTATTAATTTTTTTTATGAAATTCAAAAACTATATTATTATTTTAAAAATGAGTAGATAAGTTTTTTTTTAATTTATTATTATAATATATAATAAATCGTATATTTTTTTAAGAATATTCAATAGTTTTATATATTTTGTTTGCTAATTCACACAAACAATAAATCAAATATTTTACAAAAAAAAAAAAAATAAAAATATATATATATATATATGTGGAATTAAAAACACCTTATTCATTGAATAAAAATTAATATTGTCAGAACCTTAAATTCTTTCTCATCTAATTATGATTGAAGTCCATGATAGTTTTACTTTATGATTAATTTTTAAATAAAACAATAAACTATTAAAAATTAATAAAAATAAAATAAATTATCATAAATTTATAAAAAAATAAATTATTTATTTTCAATATCATGAAGATGCAAAATATCTGCAATTGCATATGGATAATGCAATAGTTTTAATATAATTTTAGATTCTCATCCATAAAAATATACATACAGATACACAGAAAAGTTTTGAAAATTTGTTTGTATAAATTATAATACACAATAATGAAATAATACAACCTTTTATATATTATTTTAGATTTATATTTTAATATTTAATATCATATACTTCTAAAGTTTTAATATTTTATTAAAACAAATCTCACCATTCTATTTGGTATGAATTCTGGGACATATGTAACATCTCTTTCCACTAATAGATTGGCATCCCTCTCAGATGCTAGCAGCGCATTTGCTGAACCACAAACTATTTTGGCTTTAATGTCTAAAATTGTATTGGGAGTCAGTACCTGATAAACAAAGTAAAATTATTCAACATTAATTTCTTTTAACTTAAAAATTTATGAAAATAAGAACAGATTGATGAATATACAAAAAATCACTTTTAAAAAGAAATTTATTTTATTTTTAATAAAAGTTGTTAGAAAAGGAAAATTTGTTGTGTTAGAATTAATTGAGAAAAAGAATTTAAAACGAATACCATAAATTCCAACAAAAAAGAAAAAAATACATACAACAAGAATATTTCAAGTTCAACTGAATTAATAAAAAAAAGAAAGAAAAGAAACGATAAACTAAAGAAGTTAGCATACTTCCAAGTGGAATAAGTAAGCTTTGAAATTCTCAGAATTAAAACACAAGAAAGAATTCTGAACTAAAAATTTTAACTTAAATTGAACTTAAAATTTTCGTTAACTTGTAAAATAAACTACGATTGTCACTATTTATGTAGTACTATCAAGTTATTACATCAAAGAATTTTTCAAACAATATACTAAATAACAATATTATTTTAATGTTAAGACATCATGTAAAATAATTGTCAAATGAAAGGAAGCTGTGAATTTACTTACCTTAAGTTTTAATAATGTACTAAACAATGTGAATGGTTTAAACAAAAAAATTTTTTACTTGTGCTGCAAATTTATTTTTCATGTCTAATTTTGATTAAAACTATATTTTGTCACGTTTTATAAAAATAAAACCTTTTGAACCCATAAAATTGTCATTTTTTATATACATTGTGAATAACAAAAAATATAATTTTAGAACTAACCATCATTTTTTATTGTAAAAATTGAGTATATATAAAAATAAAACATAAACAGCTTTTTAGAAATTTGAGATTGCACATATATTTTACTTTAATTATTCAATAGCATCTATAAAAATTATGCAAGTTATTTTCAACATAAAGTAATATAATAATAAAGAAAAATAGTGAAGGATTTTATGAGGATTACTATAATTAAGTTCAAAATGAAGAGAATGTTATAAATGAATTTTAATAAAAAATAAGAATATATGATATAAAAAGTTATTTAGTGAAATGGGTAAAACAGACAATGTATCTACAAGATGAAAACTTTTCTTTCACTTCCCAAATGCTCATCTTTTTCACTACTTATTAAAAAAATTCAGACATTTGTACAACAATTTTTCACATGAGTTGAGCAAGTTGTTCCCTCTTAAGAAGAAGCAAAACAATATTTTTCCATTTTTCCTAATCCACTTCTTTTTCACCTTCCACCATATTTTATCATTGCTTATTACAACTTAGTGACACTTGGAGTAGACCTTATCTAAGATAAATTCAAATTTGAGAAGGAAATGTGCATTCTTGAAATCCAGAGAATTCACTCTAAAATAATGTTTTTTTCCTTGTGCAGAAGTCATTAAAATTCTTAGATTTTTTTCATGTGGCTGCAAAATTCATCTACCATTTTACAATGAGGCCACCATTTCAGTAGGCCGAGTTTCATCTCTGGTGCTACAACAGTTGTGCCCAGGGGCAATACCCTTCTCCTCTTAAATGCAATGTAGGAATTTGTTGCTCACATGAGATTTCTTGTGTAATTCCTAGAGTATATAAAGAACTTTTGGCTTAACTAATTACCTGGAATTCAAAGTGAATTCTCCTCGATCAAAAGATCAGCATGCTGTTCAGATCATGCAAGATCAGCATGCTCTTCAACCTTCAGCATAGACAAATCAAGGAATTCAAGCTTACAAATTTTATCAACAAAGGTCAGTTAATTTAGAAAAAACATGATAATAATGCAAATTAAATAATCATACTTTTCAAGATATTATAGAATCTTTTCTCACACAGTAATTTGGCTAAAAGTAAATAACTATAGCCAGGAAAAACAACAGCACCATGAAGTGTTAATCAAAGAAAAACAAAATCATGGATATATTATTTTTTTTGTAATAATTAAGTTTGTAAGCTGTATATTTTTATAGACATGCTTTAAAAGAAGACATTCTAAAATAAAATATTGAAATCCAATGCAACAGCCACCATTTTGTCATAAACATTTTCAATTAAATTATCATTCAATTATAAATAAAAATCATTTTTGTGTTGTTTTATGTGCTAAAAGTAATAAAATAACATGAACTGATAGTTAAATAAAAAAAAAATTTTTTTAATAGAGAATGTAAAAAATAATAATAAAATGCAATTTAGAGAAAACTAATTGAACAATTAGTTTAGTAGTTTTAAGGAAAAGTAATGATAGTTTCTTGAATATGAAGAAGCAATTATTTATGAAAAATGAATCATTTATGATATAGTCCACATTTAACTTTATCATTTCAATAAAAAAATAAATCTTTTCTACATTACATCAAAACTGTATAACAAAACAAAAGAAAAAAGCTACATTCTTATTAGGATTTTTGAGTAAAGATATAGAAATTAGTAAATGATGTTGACCTTATAAAAAAAATACCTATGGAAAAATATAAATAAAGTTTCAAAGCAATTTAAAAAATTACCTCTCTCTCTCTCTCTCACACTCTCACACACACAAAAAAACATTTGCTTTCTGTATGTGAATTTACTTTCAAAATTTATTGAAGAATTGAATGGTGTGGCAAAATTTTACAAAGATTTACAATAACTGATAGTGAAATTTCAATTAAAAAAAAATATCATAAGAAAGTATATATAAATAACCAAATTAATATTTTAAGAACACTAATAAAAAATCTTGCAGACTTTTATCTGAAAATTTTGTCAAAAAACTTTCTTCTGTTTTATATTTAAAAAAATAGATGGTAATTTTTATTTTCAATTGCAACAAACTAGGTTTTAAGTAACAAAGAACTGGTTACATGTTAATGAATTGTAAATAAAAATTGAATATATGAAACATTTTAGATGCAAATGATTTTTTCATGGAGCAAATGCTTGTCCCCAAAAAGAGATAAAAAGAATGTTTAAATGCTTCTACAAAATTTTCCAAAAATAGTCCAAAAGAATACAAAAATAATAAAAAATAAACATGTATTTTATATTAAAAGTGGAGATTAGAAATTTTACATTGAAATTGAGTATCGATGATTATATTAGAATCAATAAAAGTAACACATTCTAAGATTATTGCTTAACTAGAATTAAAAGAGAAATTTTTCTTTAGGACTTTTTTGTTGGAATTATTAATTTATGGCTGCATGGTAATTATCAACATATATGATGTATAAAATTTGTTTAATGCTCTAATTTCTGAAGGCATTGTAACTATAAAGTTTAATTTTTCTGTAATAGAAAAATATCATCATTTTAGAAAAGAAATTTGTCGAAAATTGTCATTTTAATTATAAAATACAATACAAGAAGAGAATTGATACAAGAAGAGAATTGCAATTAATTTAATCCAAAAAAAAAAAAAAAAAAAAATTATTTATACAAAATCAATAATTCTATTGGGAGAATTTCATTTGATACAGGTATAAAATTAACATCCAAATATTTTGAGTTTCATAAAATTAAAGCAATGAAGTCTTCTCTACTATCATGAGATAAAAAAAATTATAGGAAATGAAATTTGAATGAATGAATGAATTAATTAATTTTGTTGAAAGTTCAAACAAAATATCCAACAAGCTAACAAAGTTTACTTATTTCAAAATTAAAATGCATTTACTTACATGCCCTACTGCACAGGGAGCAAAAATATCACAGTCATAGCCAATTATAGCATTATCACCTATTGACACTTTTTCCACTTTTAAGCGTCCTCTAGCCTGAAAAAAAAAATTTTTTTTTTAATGAAACAAAATAAACAATATTAGGTAATATTTATAATCAGGGATGGGGAGTTGGCCAAAATATGTACTTGTGGGATTTTTTAAACCAACTCCGACTCTTTTTGTAATTTTATGCATTATGATCTTAGCTAATGGATTTAGAAAAATGTGTGAGTTAATAAATTCAATGACTTCTATTAAACTAATGTACCTATAAAAACAATTTTTGCATAACAAGTTTTTTTTTATACTACTTTAAAGGTGTAACATTTGTTATGAGTTAGATATTCTTGTATTCCTAATTTACTTATAAAAATATATACATGTTCTATAAAAAGAACAGTAAATTAACAGGTACTAAAATATTACAGAATAGCTTAAGACAAGCAACAGAAAATAATGCACTTTAACCAGAAATACATTAATTTTATTAATACATTAATTCTTATTTTGTAATAATCTGTAATGCAGAATTACTACTTAATATTAATTTTAAAACATAATGGATTTTGCATAGATTTCTCCTATAAAATTTAATGAGAATGAAGATACAATGGCTAAACAGTAGTATTTGCAAATTTGAATTTTGTAATGAAATAGAGAGTTGAATAAGCATCTTATAAATTACTATTAATATTAAATTTAAAAAAAAGTGAAAAAAATTTAATTTACTTTTGAAGCTAAAGCATCATGTAAATCACCAATGCTTTTTTTACTGGTATCTGTCACAAAAACATGTGCTGCTCCACGATCTAACAGACCAGAGGTAACTGCCAGCCCTACAATTTTAAAAATACTTTGTTACTCAAATAATCTTTTACTAGTGATTTTGAATTGTTTTTAAAATTCTTTAAATTCTTCAAGAGCACATTAAACAAGAAAAAAAAGGCAGGCAAAATGTAATGCTAATTTTCACAACTTTTATTTTAACAATTACAGAAATTAAAAAAATTTTGCATTCTGCAATGTATTTTATAACCAGAAAATTTTATTTATAACAAATTTAATAAGATTTTTCTTTTGATGTGATACTTTAGATAAAAAATTCCTAAAAAATTACTATAAAAAAAAAAAAAAAGATCATTAAAACTGATGCTAATTAATTTGAATCTAATAAATAATAGGACATTAAAATCATTTTAAGTAACAATTAAAAAAATTAAATGGAAAATCAGTAAGCTTTATTTTTGAATAAGCTGTCATGAGATTGAACATTTAATGCATAAAAAAAAATTAAAATAAGGTAACATTTCTGTTATTTAAAGTAAGCATTGCATTTCCAGCATTTCAGTTAGATAAAGTCGTCATTTCTTAGATGGAAATCACAAAGGACACAAAATCCTTTTATTGTGCTACATATCACCTATTCCTCCAGCTCCTTGAACGGCAACCTTCATTCCACTTAAATCTCCAGCTCCTAGAAAATTCAAAGCAGCTTCCATTGCACACAAAAGACCTGGAAAATGTCAAATATTCATGCATCAAGAAAGACAAACACAAATTTAAACAAATCTTTTCACTATCAAAAGTGCTTCTTTCAAATGTTATTAAAAATGCCCCAAATTAAAGGTACAAAAATATTTTATGAGAAATAAATTTTAAATATATGTGTTCTTATCAATTAATTTTTAAAACATAATAAATCAATGCAATTTTTTTGGATTAATATTAAGCATGAAAATATATAAACTAATATTTAAAATAATAATAATAAATAGATGGAACAGAATTTAAGAAATGGCAGAAATTCATTAAAATAATTGTTCATGCATTAAAATAATTCAATATAACAACTGTTTTTCAGTCATAAAAAAAATTAACTATTATTTAAAATAGATTAAACTAATTCCCACCCATAGTTTTTTTTTTTTTTTTTTTAAGTAAAATATATATATTTGAAAGCCATTTTGACAAAATGAAAAAAAAATATATTTTTACAAGAGCTACAAAAAGCCTTTTTAAATCTTGCTTTAATGAAATTGAAGAAAAAAAACATTATTGCAGACCTTTTCCTAAAATGGCAGCAGCATTTCCAGAACCACCAATGTCTTCTGGACCAGAAACCATCCATCTTGTATGAGTGTGTGCATTGTACAGATCAAAAGCATTCACACCAGTATCCATACCGGCAACTAACATAGGAGCAAAATAATGCATTTTAAATTTAAAAAAAAGGTAGTTATGACAATATTGAAATTATTTTTAAATACATACAAATTAATTTGAAAATTTTTAATATTTGTCTGGAACTAACAAACTATGATGAAAAGAATATGAAATATTCAAACATAATCTTGTGGTTTACGAATTTCTTGTAATTAAAATTATTAACATTTAAAAGTCTCGTTTATGGTTTTTAAAATTCACAAAGTATAAGCAAATGTTTATTAAAAATTAATACATTTACAATTCAAATAATAAAATGCACCGTTATTAATAGTTATATAACTTAAATATTGTCTAGAACAATAAGAAACAGTTATAGTTTTGATAAAAAAATATAGCTATTTAATTTCTTTTTAAAAATATGGTATGAAACAATATATCATTAATTCCAACATTTAAATTGATTCAAATATATATCATTAATTTAAATTTAAAAAATAATTTAATAAATTAAATATTGGAAAAGCATATCTTTTAATAGAAAATCGCAAATAAATATGTTTTACGAAAAATTTACAAAATTATTGAATAGTTTATTGGCAAAATTTCTATAAAGATGAAAAGAACACAATATTCTTAAATATATTATGCAATTTGAAATTAAGTTTTGCAATTTAAATTAAATTTTTAACGTACTTAAAGAAAAATATAAAAGTCAAAGTGTTCATAAAATGAAAAAGTGCACATGTATAAAAAATATGCAATATTTATAAAAAATATATATTAATTTTTTTTACTTTACAGTTAGTAATACATACAAATATTTTATGTGTTGCATTGAAATTTCATTAAAAATTTATCACATCTTTTAATATTTATACACAAATTTTAATATTTATTGTTTCAAATAACAATAAAAATTAACTTACTAAAACAACCATTCAAAGATGAAACAAAATCGCCATAATCATAAAATATTTTTTGACGAAATTCTGGTTGAATGTGCTGTCTATCTTTGGGTTCCAATATTAGTCCTTTACCACCACTAACCCTGAAAGAGATAAAAAAAAAAAAATCTTTAAAAGCATTTACCTATAAAATGAATGATTTTGCAAATCATAAAAATTAATTATATATAATTTTCAATATTGTTTTAAATTTTTGATTTAGGAGACTGAAGGATATAACTTTCAAAAGATATAACAATAAAAAAGTAGATATAATTTGTTTTTAATCTGAATCGGGTGTGTTAGTGCATTGGCTTCTGAACATCCAAGTAATTATACTGGGGATGAGATAAAAAGTTCCTACCATTAGGTTTACAATAATTTTATAATTATTATAAACAAAGAAGTATAAAATTTTAATTTTTGTTTGAGCAATTAAGGTAAATTTACACATATTAAACTGTTTTGAAAAGAACTATTTTATATTATCATTTAGCTCAAGATAAATAGTAAGTATAATTTTAATTAATTGCCAAACAATACACAATTTTTGCATTGTATATTAGTACTATTGAACTGTGTTAGTAAAAAAAATATTTGGTTGCATATATAATAGAAATTTAATATGAAAAATTCATTTATATTAGACTGATATTTTAATTGCTTTGACACATACTGGACACAAATTACTATGGTGAAAGAAATGGAATGCTATCAGATTTCTTACACAATACGCATTAAAATGTTTTAATAAATACTCATTTTAAATAATGTTGTTGATAAATATTTATTACCATAATCCAGCTAATGCAGATTTCACACCCAATCGACGAGATAACCTCAAGCCTTCTCCAAGATAATGCTCCACTGATGTAAATGGAGTCATTCGAATACCACCACACTAAAACAAAAATAAAGTTTAAAAAAATCAATATAAATCAAATTATACAGCTTGAAATACATTAGACTGAATCAGAATCAACATCTTAACTGATTCTTTTTTTTATTTTTTTTTATTTCAATCTAACTAACAAATTACTGTTTTGAGTTCTTTTTTTTGTGTGCGTGTTCTCAATCCAAATCTTTTTTTTTTTTTTTCATTCCAAATAATCAATTTTTGTAGCTGAAAATAAATTGTTCAATAGAATTTGCAATGTTTGCAAGTATGATAAAATCTAAAAAAGAATAAAGTACTTTTTACGAGATATCAATAAGCAAAGAAGTTACATAAAATGTTATCCTAACAATTGAAACATGCTTTACTTAAAAAAATAATATTTAAAATTTTTTAATTAACAGGTTCATTAAATTAATTATTAGTTAATTTTTTTTAATTAGCAATCTAAAAACAAAATTTTTGATCACATAACAAAAGAGTAATTACAAAAACAAATTTTTTGTAAACTTCCTTCATATATCAGTTTGTATAAAAAAACAATTTTGAAATTACACACAATACTTCAATACCAATAATTTATTTGGATCATTTTGACTTTTTAAATTAAGAATGCATTCAAAAGCTTTTTCAAAATCAGAAATTTAGCATGCAAGTATTCCACGACTTAATTTGTATTGGCTACTTTATTTTAAATTATGCAATAACAATACATCTTGAGTCATGAGATTTTAAGTGTAAAGTAAAAATTCTATTTATCTATACAAAATGATCGTTCAGAAATAAAATGCCCTATATATTTGGAGTAAAAAATCAACACAACGTACAGTAATGCAATCAATTGCAAAATAAGGACCGTTGGGATTTGTTTCTGACATCAAATAGATTGTATGTATATGATAGCTTGTAAAAATATTGTTAGATCATTACCTTTGATGATGAAGCATTGGCAGAGCAGTTGGACGAGGGTCAACTACATAACATTACATTAGAATAGTAGAAATGCAGAATAATCAAAATAAAGTATAGTGTAAACTAAAAATTATTTTACAAAAATTTTATAAACAAAATATATCACTTAATAGTTTTTAAAATAAAAGGAGTTTTTTCTTTTTTTGCTATTTCTGAAGTACAAAAATTCTAAGAATAATTACCATCCTATAATTACTTTGTATATGTATTTCAAAAGCTTCCAATACATTGGCCATTGAATTAAAAAATATTTTCAACAGAAGAAAAAATATATGCAGAAATTAAGACAGAAAACAAGTAAAATATTTGTGGATAGATAAAAGATTTTAAAGTAATTAAAAATTTGTTCATACTGCTTGTCCTCTGTCCACTTTCCACAAAAATGCGCCGAGCAAACAGTTCGTCCGCATTCCAACTGCGAGGAAAACAGCTTCATGCTGCTGGTAATGTGCACTTTTCGGATCATTCAGCCAGTCTTCGATCTCTTTCAGTTCGGGATGAGAAGCTACGACTCTTTTCTCAGATTCATTCCAAGCGAAGAAACACCGGCTGATCTTATTAGTCTTCAAGAAATCGACAAATTCTGTCGGACAAGAAGATAATAGAGACTTTTCAGACTCGGAACTATACTGCCGGTATGCATGTAAACTCTTAACATTTTTTTC
This sequence comes from Caerostris darwini, assembly GCA_021605075.1. NCBI lineage: Eukaryota > Metazoa > Arthropoda > Arachnida > Araneae > Araneidae > Caerostris > Caerostris darwini. The sequence continues at coordinate 680,930 of BPLQ01011645.1, read as the reverse complement.
TCTCCCTTCAAATGCGTTTTTCAAGGAGAATTGAATTGTTTTAAAATGGAGAGTTCTCTGAAAAAAACATACAGTCACACATTTGTTTCTGAGAAATTTATTAGCATGATAAACATTGCAGATTGATGGTAAACCAAACACATTCTTTACAACATTGGGTAATCGTGATGTACACTTCAAACCCACAAGCGCCATGGAAACTTTGTATACAAACAATAAAAACAAAACTGATGTACGGGGAAAGAGTTGAGACATACAAAGCTTGCATTTTCATAAATACATATTATTTGTGAATCTGAAATTATAGAAGAATAGAAATATATTTTAAATACATTTTAATTAGATATTAGAATATAGATGATTCTTTGAATATTTTCCCACTGATTCTTATGAATGTGAATAAGAATATTTCAGGTGGAAATAATGCAAGCTGTATACAATACATGTTAAAAATGTAACCAATATTATAAAATGCATAGATTAGAATAAGTCAAATTCTTCTGAAAAAAGTTAAACTCAGTCGTGTTCAGCTCAGAGTTAAGCTCAGTCGTGTATAGCGAGAAATTGATAGATATATAAGTACATTGGTGGACATCATGTTCCATTTATGTATACTAATGAACAGTTAGCCAACGTTTGACGTGGAGAGAATATTGTCTTCAGACAGGACTTTTAGGAGCAAGGTGTCTGTTGACTGCAATGCAGTCTGTTGAAAATACACATTTCAGGATTAAGTTTCAAATTCTTTTTCTCTCTCACTCATGACATCTTTTTCTAATTATTTTATTTTTCTTGGTGAGAAGATCCAAAAGGAATGTCGCGTAGCAAAACTAATGTTGTACAGCGCATGATGTAAACAACTTGCAATTTGATTACAAAATGGGATCATATGACATCAACGATCCAGTAACTGCAGTAAATCAACTTTATCTACTATCCACGATGTAGTAAACTCTGCAATACTAATGATAGAAATAAAAAAGCTAATTGTCACCATGATCATCGGAAGAACGTTGAATGATGTTTTCTGCATCATATGCTGAACGAAAAATTGACGAAATGAAAATTAAATCACACACCTTTAAATTACCACAGGAAAAACAATTCATAGCTCTGACTACGTAGAATACTACGTAGTCTTCCTTCAAATCTTTCCAGTATGTAAATTATGGATGAAATGAAGCAGAAAGAAATTTAATTTCAGAGCTGGAAAAAACAATATGATATTGTTCCTGATCGTACTCTCGAAGACTGAACACTACAAAGGCATTTTTAAATTTGAAACACTATATTATTTTCGGATTAAAGTTGAACTTAATCGAAAAAAACAAAAAATCTAGGACAATGCTATAATTGTAAACATAATTTTTAACCATAGCAAGTTCTACACATGAGATTCAAGATGTTCGAGGTGTGCTAATTCTCATAAGAAAAAATATTGCATCAAACCTCTTGAAACTTCTTCAATCTACACTCTCTGCTCCGGTAGTCATACTGCCACCTTCTCAGACAGTCTTAGAAACCTGAAAAACTTTGTTCCTGCTGCCTTCCCAAGAATCAAATATGGGAGGAGAGAAAGTAGCCAGCACTGTTACTCTACCAAGAAGCCCAGACC
>BPLQ01011645.1:650427-679305 GCA_021605075.1 Caerostris darwini | reverse complement strand
ACTAAAATTTCAATGTTCCTAGCCACTCGCTAGAATAAATAAATGTATATTACTTTGCAACTAAAGCTTCTGTTAAAACTGCAGTCGAGATCTGATAAATCATACAAAGTCGCTAAGACCATAGCATGTACTGAGAACTGACTTTAACTTTAAATTCTGTCTCCAGTAAAAGTTAAATTGGCGCAGTTTTTGGAAAATGTTTATGCAACCGGAATGTCACCGAATAAAACTCTGGATTTAATATTTCTTTTCCCTTGTCACGTTGTGACTTTTTGTTATGTTCTACCACACTTCACATCCTAACTAGGGTTATTTAGTCCTCTACTAATCAGAAAGGGGAGAGTGGGACATTGGTGGACCTCACATAAACCACAAAAAGCTCATCGTCAGGTTTGCCTTCTATGACCGAAGAAGCTAGCATAGAAATTTAATGAAAATAAATTTTAAGGTCTAAAAAAATATGCATCTATGAAATATTATTCAATGAAGGACAGAGGACTATTTCTTTGTCCATGAAGGCACTCTGGCTCTCCACTTAATTTTTCATGTTTCCATACCTGTCTTCAAATGGTATAATTTGAAAAGGCATTGTGCGTAAAAACATGCTTCCAAATTAGATGGGTGTCAAGGAATGTGTCATAAAGACAAAATAGCGGTACAAAAAACAAAACAAAAAAAAAGACCTTATACCTCAAAGTTTCCTTTTAATAACGTTATAACTCAGACAGAATCTGTTAGGAAGGGTAGTTATGTAATCGTGAATTGATCGAAAAATCAGAACCATTTTCTCACGGCGAGTTCAATTAGGAATGCATGTGTAGCAGATATACTTTGCGCTGACAAGAAAGGCGATATTTCTAAAATAAATTTGTGTCGCCTAACTATTTCCGGGAGAAATGACGAACTTGGAAAATCTATCGAAAAGAATTAAAAAAGTAAAGCTCTAGTTTTAAATTTTATTTTTTGGCGGCTTTAGATGAAAGTACCAGTACGGTAATGGTACTTTCATCGTATTGGTATCGTACTTTTTATTATTAGAGGTATTAATAACGAATATAATATAACTGAATATCTGAAATATGGTCACTAACAGGAAGAGAAGAGAAAATGTTGGCAATCTTTGAAAGAAAAATGCTACGAACAATTTTTGGTGGTATCAATGACAAATGTTGTTTCCTTTTAGGATTGATTGTGAAATGAATGTAGGCAGTTTTGTTCATAGATGACAACGCCGAAAAAGGCATCAACAACATATATTTAAACAAAACAGCATAGCACAAACATATTAAACGCCTTTTCTTTCGCCATTTTCCTTTAACACAACCTTTTCAACTATTTTCTTTTCGAACGAGGCGCTTTGCAGAAACGGTTAACCCAGTTCCCTTTTTCCCATGATTCCTCATTCTCTCCCGCAACTCCTCATTCTTTCCCACATTTCAATGCGTCTAGTATTAGTAAACAAATATTATTTACATTCTATTGCTGATATAGTTCGGTGTAATTCGTTGCAATTTTTTTGATTAATTCAATGAATGATTAATAATTTTACTTTATTGATTTGGAGTTTTTTATTGCTTAAAATATTAGTTAATTTATAAATTATTGAGATAGCAGTTTATATAAAATATATATATATATTTTTTTTTTGCCTGAGTTTTGTAAAAATACTTACTGGTTTTAATTATTTTTTCGATCTTTTGAACAGTCTGAAATTTATATAAACAAATGTTCTAAATATCTTATAATAAATTAAATTTATTTAATTAATTTTCTTTTCCTAAATATGATAATAATATTGATGTACATAATAGTTTTGTGTGTGTTGATTTGCTACTATATTCATTCTTTTTCTCAGTAAGTATCCTTCTAACGGCTTGAAAGCTCAGTCGGGGCCAAATTTTTCATTAAAATTTTTCTATAAAAGATTCTCCAATAATTGTTCTCATAGTTTTGTAATCCCTGCCAATAATCGTGGCAGGTTCATCTACTTTCTGTCATCCATTATCTAATTCCTATTTAATTGTATTTGAAGATTTAATAATAATTAAATATAATTCATTAATTTTTATTTATTGAATAATATTTTCGGTACTTACGAATTAACGATACCTTGGCGACAGACTTGGCGGTTTTTAAGTGTCGCCAATCTAACAGCTACAGATTTGGCAGTTTTTAAGTGACGGCGTATTTGGGATTTGTCAGAAGCAGAACAAGATGCAATTTTATTTTTTCAGGAGCGAAATATTTTACCAAAACAACGAAAATGTTCCAATTAGACTGTTTTGAATCCATGTTAAACTCTATATCAGCCTGTTTTCCACTGAAATCTGTTTGACTACTTTGTGCTTCAATAAAGTGTTTTTGACTACTTTGTTATTTTTTGAATATCCTAGAGGATTGGCTAACTAAATGGCGCATCGAAATTAATGTCTCTAAATCTCAAGATATCATTTTCCGAAAAGGACACGCCAGACAACCGTATATTAATCTCTCCCTTTTTGATCAACAAATTGAATGGGCAACTAATATTAAATATCTCGGCTTAATTTTAGACAATAAACTTACGTTTCGAGCTCATATTCAAAAAATCAAAGAAAAATGTTGGAAAAAATTTTATCTCACCCTACCACTCATTAATAAATTTTCTAAATTAACTTTGTCAAACAAACTTCTTCTCTACAAACAAGTTCTTAGGCCTATCCTTACCTATGCTGCCCCAATCTGGGGTCTAGCTGCACAATCTAACAAGAAATCTGTACAAATTATTCAAAACAAACTTCTTCGTATTATCACTGGTGCACCCTGGTTTGTCCGCAACTCTACAATTCATCAAGATTTAAAAATTGATTCTACTGACAACTATATTACTAAACTTTCTGGAAATTTCTTCAATACCATTGCTACTCACGAAAACCCTCTCATCAAGGCACTACTATATTTACGCAATTGAATGGAAAATACAAGTATCCTTTCTCTACTTCTAATGCCTCAAACCACCATAATTTCCTGCTCACTTATCGCTTTTTAGATATTTTACTTCAACGCATATTTACTGATCATAAATTTCTTGTTACGTTTCCATCACCGATGATTTACATTTTTCTTACTTTCTTCTTTTTTTTTCTCTCAAATCATACGATTACTATTATCTATTTTTCATGACTTTTCTTTCCTACTGCCTTCACATACCATTGAGTAGCTGAACGCTTCGCGTTCAGGCACTCGACATCTTTATTCAACAATGACTACTTTGTGTTTAAATAAAGTGTTTTGAATTTTGAAAGCGTTTTGATTTTAAATGAAGTGTTTTATATATTTTATTATTTGGAACAAAAAATTTAAGTGTAGATTGGCGCCACTTAAAAACCTCCAAATCTGTAGCTGCGGTTGGCGCGTGTGCTCTTTATTGGCGCAACTGTCGCCAATAAATTAAAAACTTACTTGATTACTTACGTATTATTACTTACGTACTTACGTATTTGATTATTAATACGTAAGTATCCAATAATCAAAAACAATAATTATTGTTATTGTTAACAATGTTTATTGTTTTTGATTATTAAGAATATAAAGAACTGTGGCGGTATTGTAAAGGTTGCGTAGTGTTATTAAAATTCAGACGGCAAAATAAAAGACGATAATCAATTTTCACAATTACAGCATCTTTATTCTACTTCGAACGCTTACTACGTTCTATTTTTATTCTAGCGGGAAAATTCCCTTTTTAACAGTGAAAGTAGAAGTCGTTCAATCAATAGGTGTCGCTACAGAACAATTTATGAACTTACCTTAGGCATAATCACACTACCTTTGCCTTTGTCTATTCATAGCAGCTTAGTTACACGAGCAATGTCACACACATCAAGGTACAGAACAAAATGAACACGATTATTTTTTGGCGCCAATTGAAACTGATGTCATGGTGACATCATAGTGATGTGACGTCGTGGCAAGAATGAAGAGTCATGGGAAATGTGAACAGGGGTTAACCGTTTCTGTGTAAAGTGCAAAACCCAACACTTCGATAACAACACCGAATCAAATGAAGTGAATCGATTAAAGTTTTATTTTCTGTCAAATGTTGGCTTGTGTTTGTTGACATGTGTTGAAGCAAAAAAAATTATTTTTACCTGTTGACATTATTTACATAAATGTATCGTTTTCGCAACATGATTTCTATTACTCGTTATCGCTTGTATCTTTTTTTACTCATTGCCGCTGTGCTGGCTCCTTTTTATATTGCTTTGTCGCGATTTCAAGGTATTTTATGTTTAATTACTTTTAAAAAATTATTCAATTTTAGTTATAGTTATTACACTTAATTCTGAATATTTTTTCAACTTACAATTTAAATATTATCATTGGTTAAGATTATAAACGCACGGAATCTTAGATTAAGAATGAACGACACATATGTTTATTTCATTTTACAAATCATTTTTTGCAGTACAACTTAAAATTTTGAAATATATTAAAAAGAAAGTTATTTCTAATTATTTTATTTTATTTTTAATTTACATGCATTTTTAAACAAGCCTTCATTCTTGAAAATTATAGCCATGATTTGTAGTTTAATTTTAGTTGTGCTAATATATATATATATATATATTTTAATTTATGTGAAAAATATAGAATTATGTTGTAAATAATTTTTTTTTTAACCCTAGAAGAGTTAAGTAATGATGTCAAAGAAGAGAAAACTGATGTGAGTACTTTATTTACTAGTTCCTTTTTTATGCTTTTAATCTTTCTATGCTATTTGAAAGTTTATATTTTGCCAAATAATCATATTTTCATTTATTTTATGAAGATTAATATGTTCTTTTTGCATTTAGTTTTATAAAGCTCAAATCGAACAAAAAAGAAGAAAACAACTTATCGACAAAACATGCCAATTTTTAAAGATCAATCAGACTATAGAAGATATCTCTCCTTCTTATCTAGACCATTTCATAGTGGATGATACTCACAAATTAATATACTGCTTTGTGCCAAAGGTAACTTGGGACTTATATATTTATTTTGTGATTTTTATTAATATAACATCTCATTATGTGCCCCAACATCTCATTGTAAGATGCCTGAAATATGCATTAAGGTACAAATCATTCATATTATTGAGGAATACTTTAAAACAGGATTTATAAATTAACAAAATGTTATGTAAATCTACAAGCTGGCAATACAGAGACAGTTAATCTTTATGCCATCAGCAAGGGCTGTTACGCTGTGACTCATTCAGCACTACCCAGGCGGCACATGTAGCTTAAAGATAGAGATACACTACCCACACAACGCTCTACTATCCTCTTAGATCAGAACCTACAGTTTTAAAGTGCATTCCGAACCACTACACACATCCATGGCACCGCCAGGACTTCACTCGAATCCTGTGAAACCGAGTAGCTGAGTGCTAGCCATTTCAGCCATCAGGCCCCAACATCTCATTATAAGATGCCTGAAATATGCATTAATGTACAAATCATTAATATTATTGAGCAATACTTTAAAACAGGATTTATAAATTATCAGAATGTTATGTAAATCTATAAGATGTTAATGTTCAGAATTAATTAATTTTGAATTTGAGATTGTATATTGATTTATATATAGTAGGCTTTAATTTTGTGACAGAATTTTTTTTGGATAGATATCATTTTCTAGCATAACTTAAGCTTTTTAGCTGAAGGAATATTTTTATATTTTTCAAAATTTCTTTTTAAATTCAAAAAATAATTACAATTATAAATTAACATTTTTTTTTTTCCAGGTTGCATGTACAAATTGGAAACGAGTCCTTTTATCACTTCAAAATTCAGAAACCAAAGATCCTTTATCCATTGCTGGTAATGAAACGCACCAAGCAAATGTATTTAAAACGCTTAACCAATTTACACCTGAAGAAATCAAAACAAAACTGAAAAGTTATTGGAAATTTGTCTTTGCTCGGCATCCTTACGAACGTATTCTTTCTGCGTACAGAAATAAATTTGAAGAAAGCTATGTTGATTATTTCAGGAAACGTTTTGGCACAGAAATCATTAAAAAATTTCGTACCAGTCCATCTAAAGAGTCTTTAGAAAAAGGCCACGATGTTAAATTTATAGAATTCATTAATTACATTGCAAGCCTTAAAGTCAATGACTGGAAAAAGCAATTCAATGAGCACTGGAGGCCCGTGTTTGATTTGTGTTTTCCATGCCATATTGATTATGATTTTATTGGAAAATATGAAACTTTAGAAGCCGATGCCAATTACATACTTGAAAAAACTGGAGTTTCAAAGTATGTTAAATTTCCAGAAAGGACACAAAGTTATAAGAAACAGCCTACAAGAGATGTCATGCAGACATATTATCGAAATTTGTCAACAGACATGCATAGGAAACTCTTTGAAATTTACAAAGAGGATTTTACACTTTTTGAATATGAATTGATGTATTTATGATAGAACTATTGATATATGTAGCAAATTTTTATAATTCTGAGAGGCTTTCCTGCTTTTAAAATGTGCCTTGCTTGTTTATATTTTATTTCAAGTATTGACATATTGAGTGCAATACTATTCTGGATGACAATCTCATTATATATTTTATTTACAATTTAACTTTTGAATAGATATTACATTATTTTTCAAGTATAGTTTAATATTTATATTTTTATAAAATTATTTCAATTTAATTGCATTACTAATATTAATCGTGATTATAAAATAATTGGCGTCCTACTTATAATTCTATAATTTGTTGCATTTTGTTATTAAACGATTAAAAATATCATTATAGTAAATAACATCAAAAAATCATCATGAACTTTTGAATTTAACTATTCACTGATTACTTCATATATTTTTATTAATGCGATACATTTTTTAAGCTTATATATCTTTATTGGATGTAGCAATATTTGTACAAAAATTATTTGATTTTACTGTTCTTTTACAGAGTTATTTCAGTTGACTATGCTGTCTATTAAAATACAAATTATTTTTTTTTTAAATTGTATCTTTATATTTTTTTATTATATTCCTTGTTATGTTTTATGTGTTATAAATCATATTAAATGAAAAAATAGTGTATTTTTTAATTAAAGCTTCATAAATATCATAATTAATTTTATATTCACAATAAACCTTATGTGATTCCAATACTTTTACACATATTACTTTAATAATCAAGACAATTTCGTATGAACTTTTGAACCTCAATTCATTGATAGAATGTACAGATTAATTTTTTTTAAATTTCCATTTATAATGCTTGTTTTTGATTGAAATTTTTTTAGACGTGAACTGTATTTAAGTCAATTATATTTTCATGGTTCTTTCTCAACTTTCATAGTGTACTTTATTAGCATCGATTCTATATTCATTTCATTATTGGTTTTAAGTATGATTAATTGTACTTATTATTTATAGCCAGTAACCTAAAAGAACTTTTAAATTCTCTAGTGAAATCTATTAAAATTAATTCATGTTTTTAATTTACTATAACATAGATAAATCATTTCAGGATTTAACCTGTAAAACTTAAGAGCTATTTACATTTAAAGTAATTAGCCGCATTAAAAAATGAGGATGATTTTTAAAGTACATTTTTATCATAGTAATTTTTTAGTACAATTATTGAAAAAAATGTATTTAATTCTAAACGAACAGTTTCTTTTTTATAAGTATTTCCTGCTATTCTTTAGAAATCTTTATAGATTAAAATGAAAAATGTTTGTGTAACATTGGACCATATTGCTGCTATTGTAATTTATCAAATAAAATTTAAATGGCCACATTTTTGGTTCTATGGTAATATAATGAAAATAAAGCTTCAAATAGTTAAGAATTTAAGGCATCTCTTTTTGCTCCATTATGGTAAGAAGTGTTATAATTCTCCAACTTGGTCCTTGAAAGTTTGCAAATCTATGATAATCAATTAAGCGGAGTCAATCTGAGAACACTATTTTAGTGGATCAATGTTAATCTTTATGGAAAGAAAAAGTTTGTTTTCTGGAAGAACTAAAATCTTACTGTCATCACATCTTGCTCATTGTCATTTTAGTTGGATTTTATTAATTTTACTATAAAATAATAAATATTTCTATATGTAGTACCTCCTTTTAACTTAATTTTTAGAAATATAAAGTTCATATTTGAATTTTACAAGTACTACTTATTTTTAATTTGTTAAATATCGTAAAATTTTCTTTCCTTTTATAATACTTAATTATGTGTTACATTTAACATATTATTTTTGTATGTATTGTTTTAAATACATCACAATGTATATAATTATTGAACTTTTGATACATAAAAGTTATAGAATCTCTAATTTATTCCAAGTTTCAAATGTTTTATTTTTGGTGAAGTGTATATAAGATGTTGATTTTTTTTCTACTGTATTTTTATTACAAATATTCTAAAAAATAAAATGTCTTTTTTTTTTCAATTGGCTTGTTGTTTTGTTTTAAATCTTTATCATGTGATAAAAGAAAAAAAAGCGCTTCAATGCAGTGAACTTCATTAAAGGCATTAGCCAAATAGCTATCTTGTACTTATGTATTGATGAGATGAGCAAAACTTCTAGCAAATGTAATATTGTCATGGTAATATTACTAAGATTGTTAAATGATTGTAATAAATAACTAGTTGTTAAAATTTTAATGCCTGTAAAAAAAAGTGTGATTGTTGCCAACTTTTTAAAAATATTAAAATATTTTAAAATCTGGATGATTTGTTAAGCACAATGATTATTAGAAAGAGTGTTAAAAGTAAATCATTTTAAAAGAAAGGAAATAATAATAACTTAGTAATAAACCTTTTAGTAATTATTATTTTGATTTAGCAACATTCTTTAATATAGCACCGACAGAGTCTCTGCTTTCATATAATTTCAGAAATTTGTTGACCTGGACCACCAGATAATGACATAATGTTGCATTCATTTTGGCCCAGTGTTTGTTTTCTGGAGGGTTACAAATCACATTTGCAGAACTCATAAATTTGTTTACAATTCTTACCAATTTTTTGAAGAAAAGATCCCGGATACTTTTTTAACAAGTTAACAGTCATGTATTTTTTCTTGCTTTAGAATAGCTAGTCAAAATTTAACTACCACTATAAAATATAATAAAGATACATTTCTAAATAAATATGCATAGACTGGGTTTCTAAATCGAAAATGACTAATAAAGTTCTTGTAAGTATTAAAACTGATTGCAAACTTAACAGCCCCAGCAAATTAATGATTTTGTTTTCAAAAGTAGCTCTATAAATTTCTAAAAGTGTTTTTAGTTATTTAAAAAATTTTTATTGACAACATATGTAATAATGAATCTCATTTGTAAAATTAGAACCAGAAAATGCACTTGTTAATGTATTTTAACATGAAAAAAATACAAACTGATTAATATTGAAACAAAACACTAATTAATAATACTTATATAGTCTGATAGTGTGAAAAATTGGCAAGAGGCTAAGTCCGAAGGTTCCAAACAGAGCGACAGTTATTTTAATTAATTATTTTCGGAGTTTTAATTACAATAAAAATTAATTCGTTAACCAATAAAAAAAACATAGACTAACTATTATACTTTTCTTTCAGAGCAACTTTGCACCACCTCTATTTGACTAACATCCCTAACTAGTAATCAATTTGTCCATTTCAATGGTAACATTCAGATATTTACCATTCCCTACAATCAGAAGTCAAACCATAGATAGAACATTGCTGTATTTTTTAATCTATGATTATGGAGATAAATATGTGGACAATTTCATAGATTTAAAAGTGATGAACCATTTTTTCATTCAATAATATCAACATAAATCATCACAATAATTAATGGCCATTTTATTAAGCAATTTTTTTAAAGATATGATTGTTTATCTATCCACTTTATGTATTAAATTTTACCAACTCTATACTTCAAATTTTCCGAAGTACTTGTGTTAATAATATTTTAATTTGTGCAAAGTGATAGGACATTTTGGAACATGATACAAAGATATAAAATAATCTCAAAATTTAAAATATTGCTAAGAAATAATCAACCTAATCAGTTTTTTTCGTTTTTTAAACATGTATCTCATTGAAATAAATAAATAAAAAAGAATGAATAAATACAATTTGTTTATTTACAAGTCTTGAAATATCAAAGTTGGACAATATTAATAGATTACCTTTTAAAGTGGTTTATGCTTTCTTTTGCAATCAATAAGAAATAAACAATAGGTGAATAGAAATTTTCTTCAAAGACATAGTTTAAGATATCAAATTTGAATTTTAAGTAGAAAATTATTGAAAAAATAAATATTACCATGCTTTAAAAACTTTGGTGAGTGTATAAGCAAATACAAGAGTATAAAAATTAGTGTTGGTATTTGTTTTCAGTCCTGTGGATAAAGTGTTCTCAACCAAGGTCTAGGAATATATTGAGCACCATCGAAACCCTCAAAATGCCCATCAATTAATGGATGTATAATCTGAAATAAAGTAAAAATTTGTTTAAATTAGAAAAGAACAGAGAAATTGGATCAAAATGTGCTTTATACAAAAGAATAACAGTTACCCACTTAGTATAATAATAATAGTAAATTTTAGGCTTTAATAATTTTATTATACATAATAAAAGTAAAACCAATTAATTCTTTAAATATCTTAATATTTGTTGAAAAAATATTTTTCTTGAGGATGAAAGTTATAAAATAAATGATAAAAAGATTAAAAATCAGTTTGCAATCTCTGCTAAGCCAAATGTATCAAAAGAAAACATTTTAAATTCAAAGCAAATAAATGTACAATTCATTTTAGTTTAAAGAAAAATTATTTCTACAACTATATAAATAATTTTATTTGCTACAACATTTTCAATTTTTGGCTATATCGTGCATTCAGATAAAGTAATTGGGAAATACATGGTAGGAAAATAAATCAATTGAAATTTAAGTAAAAAAAAAAATAATTTACTTCTGAATTTATCAGTTCTATATTCACTTGAGGTACATATGTCAATTGAGGGGTCAATCTATCTCTCGTATCCACCAATATAGAGTAATTAGGCATATTCCTCCATTCCTGAAAACAAAAGGATGTCATTGATTTTTTAATAATAAATAAGATATAAAATAAAAATATAAAGGGAGAAATTACTTTGTTATATGATCCATGCATCTGATCCAACCATTCTGGAGGAGCCTGAAAAGTATATAAAAGTTTATATAATTTTTATAGAGATATACGTGAATTAAAAATGCCCTATATAAAATAATTTTTTCCCTGTAAAACATTATACAATAAATAAAAAAAAAATTATTTCTTAGTATGGATTATAGCGAGTGGGGAAAATTTGATTCTCCTCTTCGGAATAGTAATAAAAATTCCTAAAATTGTGACACTAAAAATGCTTTTCACCTAAAGCAAATAGAAGCAACTTTTGTACTGATTATTGATTTTCATACTAATCAAGGTTGTTGAATTTTTTTTTAAATTGTTTCATATAGGGTTGATTAACACAAAACTTGAAGGTTTTTTTACAGTTTTATTCTAGTTAATTCTTAAATTCTCAAATAGAAATTGTTGTTCTTCTAACCATTGTTTACTTGTATTTATAATATAAATTGGATGAATATTTTTTTTTTTTGTTGTTTTTACAGTATTTTCATTTTTGCCATATGTATATATGTTATATTTGCAATATTTTTTTAGCGTCGGTATGGATCCACCATGCATTCCCACAACAAACTATATAGTGGACAGAGAAGAATTTTCTTTCAAGTACGTTTTGACTCTTGTGTTAGACTTTGGAATAGAGGATGGCAAGAGGGAGAAAAAGTAAGGTGAACAGTTACATAAGACCTGGGCCTGGCAGTTAAGTGGGGGCTGAGGGAATGGCAGCACGGAGAGTACAAAGAACCTTAAACGAACTTGCTTTAAGATGATTTTGTAAATGTTTACCATGTGGTTTTTTTTTGTGTTATATGTTGTTGTGCAGTGCTGTCTTTTCAATTCTAAATAAATATGACAGCTAAAGATTTTGTATTATTATTTAAAGAAGCAATTCAGTTTCTACCAAGAAATAACACTGAATCAAGACCACACATATATATCAAGTCTTAATCTGTACTGTGTCAAGACTCAATTAAAATAAAAGGTTTTCATTCAGTATATATATATGATGATGATGACTCTTTTATAACAAATAAATTTTTTAAAAAAATCAAAACATTAATTCAATATGAATTTAAAGAATTTTATTAATAATATGATGATAAGGAAAAAAATGCAATTACTCAAAATCCGATCTTTTTTTTTTTTAATTTTCCAAAAGAAAAACATTCTTTACTTTTAAGCATGCTTGCTTTCGTCTTTAGAGTAATTAATGATGCTTTTTATTTATTAGGATCTTTTCATTAAATTTAGCATAGCTAGATATTTTATGAAAAGCAAAATCCAATTTTAAAAATAAAAACTTCATGAATAGTTGTATTGCAACTTCTATAAGTATCATTATTACTTTTTTTATGTGATATAATTTTTTATTTCCATATATGAAATACATACCATACAAAAATTAGAGGAAAAAATTGTTTGCCACATTTTTGTAACTAACAATACACTTATTAACATGACAAGATTAAAACAAAGTTACCTTTGCTATTTCATCCCAGCCAATAATCACACCTCTATATTTTGATTGCTTATGTACAACAACTTGTCCAATCCGAAAAATAAGGTGAGGAGGACGAGTATGTCTAGGATCAGATGAGACTAAGAGAAAAAATATTAAAAATTTACTCTAAATAAACTGAACATTTTTATAATTTACTTTTCATAAATAAAAATATTTATGAATATACATTGTATTATTTACTTTGTGAAGTTTCTTTAATAATTAAATGATATTGTTCATTGACTTAATTATTCTAATTTAAACAACAGAAACATCAAATCCATCATACAACTACTAAAATCACATTAAAAGCTAATGTAAAAAGAAAACTGTCCCATTCCCAGATGAATTTATATCCCCCATCACAGCTTTTGAAAATCAATGAATTTTATATAACTCAACCCAAAATCTGATAATTTAAGTACAAGTGTCAAAGAAACTAGATCAATCATCATCTTTATTTTATTTTGTAATTATATTCAACATATCCAAGTGCTTACATGAATAATTTAAATCTAGGGCATTTCAGATGAATCGAAGGTTCTTTAGAGATTATACGTCTTTGATGTTCACAATTCATTCCACTTTAGTGTAAATCATAGAAGAATAGTAAATTATGGAGTTCTTTTTAAAATTTAAAACAATTTTCATATTCTGCCATCAATAACATGATGCTGCTATTATATTTATATTAATCTATGTAGTTTTAAAAGTAAAATATAGCTGGTAAAAATTTATTTTTTTATGATCTAAAGACTAGTTTCCAATATTCTTTCATTAGAAACATATTTATATCCGCCATTTAAAAGTTTTTGTTTTACCTTTAGAAAAAGTATAATCTTCTTTTAAAAATTAACTTTTTTGCTTTTATTAAATATTATTTTTTAATGTGCATATATTTTTGTAGAATTATTCATAATTGCAGCAGTCAGAACAAAACATTTTATCAAAATATGAAACTTAATTCGGAATAACAGTAGACATCAGAATAATAACATTCACAATGGACTGGGTTTTTTTTAGAAGAAAAGCTATTTGCAGAATAAATATTTGAAAATAAACAGGAGAGCTTTTATAAAGTGTAATTTCTTTGACCTTAGCTGAAAAGGATACTGCATAGACTTTTAATTGTGAATGAAGTCTTGTTTCCCAGTTAGCTGAGACTTAACTCCTCTGTAGTATATTCTCCTCTGTACATAGACAACTTAGGTTGTCCTCAAGTATAGAAGTGCTTTAATGTTGTACAAAAAACAATTTTTCTCCAGATGTTGAGAACATTTGAGATAAATTTGACAATTAATAAATTAGGAGAGTTAAAATATGCATATATATATGTTTTTGAACAATTTATAATACAGCACAAAGCATTTATAAAAGTTTGAATCAGTTTAAGCAAAATAGTATGAATATATAATCCAGTAAGTAGTGTCTGGATAAGATATACCTAATGCACACTGTGGGGATTCTTTGATATTGACCCCCCTCCCCCTTCGCCAAACCCAAGTTTTGTGCCAAATTAGCAATGGTCCTTCAATTCCAGTAACATGTACAGCAAAGCTTTTATTACGATCACCCGTTCGGTTTTGACAAGCTGTCCGATTTATGATTCATCTCATTTTAAATGTGCTTGTCCAATGTACTAGATGACTGTATGCTTGTCTTGTGGATTATCAGATTTTTTTGATTATTGTTATTATAACCAGAGTAGAAAAATAAGTTTGTATTAATTATCTATATAATTTATGTAAATCATTAATCTTATATTTAATAAGAATATGCATATTTGTGTATTTAGATTAAATTCATTCTTTCAGCATAAATTCATACTATCAAGAATTATACATTTTAACATGTATTTAATTATTACAAATAAAGTCAAATGAATTATTATTTATATATATATATTTACTGTGTCATGAATGTTTTAAACCTATTTTCACTTTATTAAACCTAGAATTTGTGTATTTTATTACAGTGCTTATCTTGTAAAAGAATAGGGGTTTATGGTGGTGTCCCCCATAAATTTGTAGTATTAGAATTTAAAAAATAGTGAATTATTTAAAATTATTAAGTGAAAAGGTTAGTTCTACTAGTGTAAATGAAGTAAAAAAATGGGAGATTCATGAGAGTGTGCCCCTAAATTAGTAATAAATGAATTTAAATATTAAAAAATAACAAAATTCTCAATTAAAAAAACTTTTAAACTATCAGCATTTTCACATTAAATACAAATAATTAATAGAAGAAGAAATACAAGTATGAGGTAAGTTTTATTACTTATTTTCAACCCTCATAATGGAGTGTTTCTCCCCTTCCTATACTACAGTTTCTAGTAATGAAAATGGGAGAAAATAGTGAGAGCAGCAAATTTTAAAACCACATCAAATGAGGCAGGAGAGGGAGAAAGAATACGACAATAAAAATGCCTAAAAATTGACAGAAAATAATTACCTAGCAAAAAGGATAATTCAATATCAGCATCTTTCCCTCACTCTCTGGCATGCTTTTTGTATGGACCTGAATGCCGAGTGACTAGCATTCTGGCTCAATGCTATAAGTTTTGAGTTCGAGTTCCGGCGGTGTCATGGATGTTTGTAGTGGATTGGAGGAATTCACTTTAAACAGTAGGTCCTGGTCTAATATGATCGTAGAGCATTGTGGGGGTAGTGTTACTTACACCCGTAGCATATCTTCATGCTATATGTACCTCCTCGGCAGTGCTAAATGAGTAATAGTATTCATCAATGAAGCCTATTTTGGCCTGCTCACAGGAACATGCCAACATGAGCCAGTCCTTGACGTAATTTTAAAAAAAGCATGCTTTTTGCCAGTTAAGATCTTTTATTAAAATGAACAATGAGTTAAACACTTATACTATTATCAACAATTAGAGATTCAATTTTTGTCTGTTTTATTTAGAGTTTGAAGATAATTAGGCCTAATGTTTTTTATCGTTGAATAATAGTTTTAAATTATCACATTTAAAAATTTTATGAGGAATATAAATACAAATAAATATATAAACTCACAGCTGAAATGTCCATGTTTATGCTTGTAATGCATTACTTCTAAAGCAGGAGATTCCCCTTCATCTGGGTCTGGCTCTGTTGACTTTATTAAAAATAAGTAACCGGCCAACTTTTTCAAAAAATTCAAGCTTAAGTAATCATCTTGAAATTTAGTTAGACCATTCAAGAATCTGAAACAAATGTTAACATTAAGAATTTTCATTATAAAATTACTCAGTTTCAAATACTAGAATTTTATATTAATTTAAAGTAAAACCTGATTAATTAAATATATTATTTTGAAGTTTTGAAATCTTATTAATATCAATCACAATATTTTTTTATTATGTTTAATAATTATAACATTAATTCATACATGTTATTGTAGATGTAACAATCAACCTCATCATCACATATAATATTAGAAGAATGTTATACAGCTCAAAGCGCTTAGTTAAGAATATTATTAAATAATTAATTAGAACTATAAAACAGCCTGGTTCAATATACACATTTTAATTAATATCTTATTCTAAATAAGAATTATCTTATTAAAAATTATATTGATATAAATGTTTAATATAACATTAAGCTACAAATGAACTGGAAATGTATTATATTTTATTTTAGAGTTTCAACTATATTGGATTTGAAAAACATTTACTTTAAAAAGTAATTCGCTAAAGAAACTGCAGTTTATATCATACCTTCTGTTAATTTACTATAGTGTATTTAAAGAATTAAATAGAACGAACTCTGAATTAAAAGGAATTCCCTTACTACTGTAATTATCATCAATTAAAGAGATAAAAAAATTATTTTCTAATGCTACTTACAGTTGCTTATAATATTACGAATAATGAATTCCGTAGCCATAACAACGAAATTTGATTTCTAATATCTATTCCATTTATGTATAATTATCACAGCGAGGCTTTCAAAAGAAATGGCAAACACTATTAATTTAATAAAATAGTATTCATATAAAAAGCCCATCCACCAAATCTCAGGATCTCCTGAAATATTACTTGGTCTTAATTTTTATAATCTGTTATTATTTTATAAAAACATCTTATATGAATTGATATTTTAAAATAAAAGTTTAATATAAATAAAAGAAATTTAAATAATTTTTGTGTCCCAATTTGTAATAAAATATTTATAATTTAAGAAAGAAAAAAAAATTTAATATTCGACACACTAACTTGTGCAAAGCATATAATCTGTTAGATTCGGTGCTACCATAATGCTGAACTAAAACAATTTGTAAGGGTACACATGCAATCAAAGTAATTGCAATTAAAACATCAGGTAATGTTAACGTCATCTAAATTTTTAGAAATTATTGAATCCTAGGCATAACTAATCAGAAGAAATTACAAAATAAAGTATTTTTTATTAATTCAAGAAAAAAAAACTGCATCAATAGCAAACCAAGTATACACTCATAACATAACACACGTCATTTTATCCTTTACTGATTTGTTTTGGTAGAAACAATAGAGATTAAGTAGAGAGTACAAACATTGAAAATTATAAAAAGAAATCAAGTGTAAAAAGCTTACATTGATTCACACCGAGGTAATTAAGTGACATATTTCAGAAGAAGATATACGTAAACATACATATTATATAAAATATTTCTTTTTAATTACTCAAAAAGTGAACTAATATCTTTGTTTTTTATATCAAAATTAATATTATGCAAAAATGTTGACAATATCAGCGACAAAAGAATAACACTGTAACCGTACAAAAAAATCAAGCATGTATTGTTATGCAATTATCATTTAACTTTGTGGGTTTCACATTTGCGACTGTCTTATTGGTGTGTTATCTTAAAACTTTCGAAATAAATAAATATGCCTGATGAAAAACAAGAACCGAAAAAGTTAAAGCCTTGCTGTGCTTGCCCTGAAACAAGAAAAATTCGAGATGCTTGGTTAGTTTTATTTATTTATTATTATATATCTATATATATTTCATGAAAAGATTTCATTTTTTTTCTTTCTTTTTTATTGAAATGTTTCTTCTTAAGCATTGCAAACCAAGGCTATCTCTTCAGTTTCCTCAATCTGACCCTATCCGGCGCGATAGCCCTCCATCGATTAAATTTAAATGTCTATCATGTAAAATCATTTATATGTAATATAACAATTTTAAGTGCAAATCTGAAAAAGTTGCTTTTTATTCAGTATAACATAAAATTTGGGAAATTTAAATTCTGAAACAGGTAGATTGTTTTCTTGAATTTTATGATCATTCTAAAGATGCACGGTCTATTCTTTATTATGATATGTTAGGAGACAAGATATTTGGAGATTTTTTATGTTGATGTCAAATGGGCAATATGTCACCAAATCTTTTTAGAATTTTATTTCACTTTAATGTCTAAATCTAATTGATTTTATGTTTAATAATTTTCTGTAATAAATCGTATTTAAGGTTGAGTTAATTATGATTATTAATTAAAATTTGTTACTGAAATTAATTATAATATGTACTGAAGCATTCCGGATGTTCTCATCAGCACTTAAAATTACTCTCATTTCATGGACCAGTTTGAAATATTCATTATCATATTCTCAATTCAAGTCTTTAATGAAATAGAAACAAATTTTAATTAGTATTTTTGCTTCTGCAGCATACACTTGTATAAAAATTAGGCCTGATGCCGAGATATTGCAATTCTTCTCTACCAAAGATATGTAATAAAGCCTTTCATTTGGAAGTAAAATAAGTTACTGCCTAATTAAAAATTACTTGCATGGTATTGATTTTAAGTGTCACTAACATATTAAGATAAGCATGACTAAATGTGAAAGTTTTCCTCATAATAAAATTCTAATTTCAACTGGTGGGTACTTTATTATTTGTATCTCTATTTCCATAAAAGTTGATTTTAGTGTAAGAATATTAATATTGTTGATTGGTCAGCAAACAAGAATAACTTTAATCTCATCGATAACATCTGGAATGCCATTAAAAAATTATCCCTTGAAGTGACTTTTTCTATTATGTTTCTAGTAATCCTCATTACAGTTCTAAGGTTTCAGCCTGTTAATCCCAGGATTCTACTGCATAAATTATGTATTCTTTTTTTTTCTTTCTTTCATTTGGGAAATGAACTAATTGTATTTCTATTGAAATAAAGAAGTTGTAGTGTTTGCTATTCGTGTTCTGGAGATTAAGTTTATAATTGATTTAGATGCATCGACATGTTGTTATGTAGCATTTTTTTTTAGCAGTGTATTTTGATTAGTAAAATGTGGAAATGTAAAAAAAAAACAACTTTTTTTAATACTTCAGAAACTATATCTTTTTATTTTCATTCCTTAAATTATTGATTCTGTGAATACATATCATTTTTCTCCTTTTAGTTTTTGTTTAAAGACAAGTTTATATTTGTCTTATTTACACTTGTTAAAACTTTTTTCTTTTGCCTGCATCAATTGATAATTTTCTATGATGTATCATTATTTTGAAGAGTAATTTATTCTATTAATAAAAACCATTTTTGATAGGTTTCTTAAAATTTTACACTAGCCAGTAATAATCAAATCAATATTTTGGAATTATTTATTCGATTATTTTCATTGGTATTTGAATGGTAACTATTGCTTACATATAGTAGAATTGTTTATTGTATCTAGTATGCATTTAAGAACAAATGCCACAAAAGCATATAACAGTACCTTTCTTGACTTAAGTTTTTTTTATATCTCCAGCAGATATAGTTTTATCTAAGAATAAGTGCTCTTAGTATGTTATAATTCATGTTATTTATACTTGACGGATAATGTGATAAAAATTAACATCTAGTAACATACATTATCTTTTTGGTATATATTTTGATGTATGCGATTTTGTCGCTGAAGCTAATATGTATTTCAGATCTTTTTCTCTATTTTGTAAAGTGATTGTGCTTTAATTAGTCCCTTGTCTACTCTTTGTTTCCCCACTTACACTATAATATTTAGAATGATATTTTTCATGTCACATATCTTTAAGATATAACAAAATTAAAACTATTTATTTAAATATAAATTTCAGTAGTTGATTTTTTTGTTTATAAATTTTATAGAAAAGATGTAAAAATAAATAAAATTACCTTAAATATACTACAGCCTGTCAACATATATGTATTAAAATTAAATTTATGGTATGTTATAAAATATAAGCTAAACAATATTTGATAAAAACCAAATTGCATCTCCAGAATATACAAAAAGGAAAACTATAAAATTGACATCACAAATATCTACATGCAGAAAGTGCTTTTATAGAATGTCGTTTAATTTCACTCTTATTCAGTGTTCTTCATTCCTCTTTGAATATCATTATTAAAAAGAAAATCTTGAGTGTGCATTAAGCAATTTGTGTGTTGGAGCCATTTTAACTGGCACAGTAGCAATATATGAAATTGGTGTTGATGTATTGAATTTTATAATTAAGGTGGAAAAATGGGTCTATTTCCTAAATTATTATAAGGAATTACAAGACAGATATGTAGATTATTAAACCTTATGGAAGCAATTTCTAAGAATTTCATGACAGCTTGAAAAAAACAAAACTAAGATGAACTCTGTCCAAAGAAAAAGGCTAACTTCCAAATATATACTTACTCTCATTAGTTAACGGGACAGCAAAATGTTGAAACTTATCCAGCAATGTAGTGTGAAGGAGGAGTAATGGTTTGGGGGTTAGTGGCTACTGCATTTGAAAGTAACCTTCATTGGAGGTACTAAGTAATGTATTCTAGTATGTAACATAATCCAAGATAATGTACAGGCATCTATTGATGGTTTGGAAGCCTGTGGATCTTTTAACATGACAAGAATCCTAAACAAGACCAGCTCCATACCCTTCTCCAATCTTGGTTAAGTACTTGTAAAGGATAAATTTCTTTTACAATTAAGGTGGAAATCACAGATTTGAATCTGTGATTATAAAAGGAATTGAATCATTCATTTCTTAGATAAAACTCCTTAAAAATTGCATTGTTGTAATCATAGTCTAAAATTACGTCAGATACTGCCCAAAATCTTATTGCTTCCATGCCTGGGAGATTGCATATGTTAATTTTTATTTTCAATTGCATAATTTAATGTAGACTTCGGTTATACACTTATGTGTTTCCATAATTTTATATAAATAAGTAATTTTTGAAGGTGTATGTGAACTGTCTGTTTATTATCCTTAATTGTGAATGACATGCAGTTATGAAAATTGAAGTATTATTCTTTTCCAGTAATCAAAATGACTAAAGATATTGATTTGTAGCTGAAATTTTTATTAAAATTGGGTTTGGTTAGAAGCTTTATATCTCCAGTATGCATGTTAATAGTATCAAATTAATACATAGTGTTTCAAGTATTTTTAATGAAAATTTTTGTAGTTATTAAGGTTATATTTTTATTTTAGATTAATAGATAAGCCTTTTGTTACAAAACTATCCTCAGAATGGAAATTTTTAATTGTGCAAAGTTAGAAAAGCTACCTGTAAATATATATTTTAATGTTTCACACTTAAAGCAAATTTTGTATTATAAGATAGGAGGCATCTCTAGATCAATATATATTTTCAAAGTTTTATATGGATGGATGCTACAGATGTTTTTGTGCTCTGAAAATCACTTAAGATGCATCATAATAAATGGCCCTCTTATTTCATTTATGTAAATGAATTGATTTCAACAATAATTTTTTCATCATAAAATTAACCCCTTCATATTTTAATTTAGAATGTATTTATGGATATGAAATAATCTAAGCCAAGACCTGGATTTTACAGAAGTATTGGAATTTGTCCCTTTCTTTTTATGTAGCTTTGTAATAATTTTAATGACCAATACATATATTTTTTTTTACAGTATGATCGAGAAAGGTGCTGAAGGATGTTCTGCAGAAGTGGAAGCCCATAAAGAATGTATGAGAAAAATGGGATTCTCAGTATAATGTACCTGAAAATATTAATTTATTGTATAATCATCTGCATTCAATTTATTATAAATAACATATGACATTCTGTACAGTCATGCCAAGTATTAAAGAAAAAAGTTCCTGAGAAGTTGTGAAATTTTTTAAATTGTTCTTATCTTTTACGACAATTACCAACTCTTTTCTTAATATATCAAGATGAATTTTAATTCTAGTAATATAGCAAGCTTTGATTTGTGTAAAGAAGGATTAATTAAATCTTAAAGGGGGGAGGGAGGTTAATATACTATTGTTACAAAAATATAAGGAAATTTGTGCTACATTATGCAAATATTACGAGCAGATCCACCCACATTGAACAACTTATAAATAAAAAATAAAAGGCCACTAAATAAATGTATACATTAAAAAAGAATCTTTACACATGGCAGAAAGGTGATCTAAGTTTTACATTGATGTGATGACAAATATGATGAAAATTTGTTTGAAGTTATTTCAAATATTTATCTTTTTGTTCTAAAAGCATTTTGGCTGAAGATTTGGCATCCATAAATAATGATCGGCTCTCTTCAATGTCTTCTTTTTGGATGGTCGTACGTCCACCCACTTTGGCCAATAGACTTGCAGGAGTCAAGAGTTGCACTGCATACCTGTAATGAAACAACATAGAATATTGAGCACATTTGATCTTATGTGCGATACCACTGTCGAAAAATTCATTTTAAATAAGGAAGAAACATGCAATTGAAAAAATAGAATATAGTTTGTACTGAAGATAAATATTAATCAACTATTCATATGATTTTACAATTGGGATAAGTTTTCCATAAAATCTTAATTTTTTTTTTATGACATTACTTAAACAGCATTCTATATTTATTATATTCAAAATTGTACTCAATATACATTATTTTAAAATTTTACAGGAATATTATAATAGAAAAATTGTATACATCATAAATAAAAAATGTAGATTAAAAAATCATAAGTAAAATTATTTACCTTAAGGTTGTCGTTGTTCCTATTTCTCCTAAAGCTAAGAGCGACTCTTCATCAATATTCAATCCCTCAACTGTTGCTCGAATTTTTAAAATCTAAAAATATTAAATAACAAAGCATAGTTGTTGCTTAATGAAATTTATCATAAATGTAATGAAAAACATACTATCAGAAAGAGTACTATTTTAAAATTATGCATATAAATAATATGCCAATGAGAATTATACGAAACATTTAAAATGTGTTCTAGTTCAATAAAAATTTTAAAATTAAGAATATATATAATGACTACCAGCAAAATATTTACTAAATTTCTTTATGATAATTTATAAGTTTAGTACAATTGCAACTTGTAATGAGACAACTAGTTAAAAGGTTACTCATTACATGAAAGAACTAAAAAAAAATAGATTTTTCAGTACACATTATCATTTATATAATAAAAAAATAAAGCTATAATTGAACTTTATACAATGTACAAATTTCATAAAAGTAATGAATTTAAAACATGTGCAATGGTTATATATTGAGGGTAAATTCAATTTTAAATTTATAAAAAGATGTAAGCACAGTTTTCATGAATATAGTGTTAAAAAAATTTATACAGATATATTTTTTAAAAGATTGTTCATACTTTTAAATATGAATAGCATTGCGTTTTCAATTCTTAACTACTCTTACTTTGTGTTTGAAGATTAAAATAATTCTCACAAAGTGATATAAAACACGAAAATAATTTTTTAAACATATAAAAAAAGTGTTTATAATTAAAAAAAAAAAAATTTTTCAATAGGAGCAGCATATGTCTTATTTTATCTGTTTTCAATATAAATACGAAAGACCTTGTTTCAATACCATTATAGGGTCAACACTGCTATTAATTTTAAAAAAGTAAATGGTGAAAAATATATTATTAATAGAAACTTTTTCCTATACAGATTATATAATATAAGCCCCTGTCTTATAATGAGTTTTGTCTAAACTAATATGCTTTTAATATGGCATTTTGTGGATTTGATTCCTTAAAATGGGCAAGGTTTGTTTCCTTTAGGAAAACTCATTACAAAATCAATAAGACTTAACAATAATGAAATATTATTATACTTACAATTAAATGCAAAGCTAAAAACTATACAATTTCACTGTTTGACTCTAACAAAAAAAGCTTACCTGAATCATCTGTTCACTGGTATAAGGCAAAGTGCGGATTATCATCAGACGATCCAACAAATCAACGGGGACACCGTGAGGGGCAGACACATCTTCTGCACCTCTGCAAAATAAGTATAGGATCTCAATAATATTGTAAAACTTCTTGCAAGCTACATTAAAATATACTTAATATAACAATCACAAAACTTTTGTAATCAACTAAAAAAAAATAACAATTGCATGATTTAGATAAATCGCTTAAAAAGAAAAAGAATCTGCCTGTAATTTGACATTTACATGTATATTTTATTTATGAAAAATTATTAATCTTGAGAAAAATCAAATTTTTTATTTTAATCACTCAGTAGCAGATGTTATACTTGTTATTTCCAATGAAAGCAAATATAGAAAAAACTAGTTACAACATGGGCAATGATTGTTTTGCCCATATTGATTTGTTGTAACCACTTAAAAACAAAATTTATCTTAACAGAAAATGTACGATTAGATTTCTGCAGAGCGTTTGAAATAGGAATTTCAAGTTTAGATGAAAATAACCATTTGAGTGTCAATACAAAAAAATTGTGTTATTACTCAATACTACTTTAGCATAACATATCAAATAATATATGAACACACAATTTACTTCCAATCATTAAAAATGTTAGTTTTTTTTCTTTCAAATGAAGGCAAATTTATAAATCATTCAGGTTTGCTCTAAAAAAATGCTGGCAATCTTACCTGATTGGACATTTGCCACGGTTAGTTGCAAATATAACAATAGGTGCAATGGATGATTCTAAAGCTCTGTGTAAGTAGGTGAAGCATTCAATGTCCAGCATATGAACCTCATCAATGAAAAGAACTCCAGGGACTAGCTCAGCGATACCTTGATCGATATACTTATTCACAACTTTGTTGATTTCTTTTCTAAGCTTATCTAAAAAACAAAATATGTGTTAAATTAGTAATAAAACAGAAAATCTTATTTTTTTATATCCTTCTTTTAAAATAATTCCTAAATATCATTAAATGTATATGCATTTTAAATACAAGTTTATGTTCAAAAGATATAACTTTCTATCCACATCCATGGAGGAATAGATGAAAGTGTTTTTTACTTAGAAAACAATAGTTATACATAAAATTTTGTTTATTATTATTATTACAAGTGGTAAGCATATACAAGTTTTTTTGTCTTACAGTGGACACATTTCAATAAAAAAAATAATAAACCAAGCCACTAACAAAATATATTAATTCTAACAATAGTTGTTAAGTTTTAAAAAAAAGTAAAATATGTAATGTCTATTAGTCATGGTGATATTATATATATATATATATATTGAAAAGCATGTATGATTAAATTAAAATTTTAATAAAGATTTTCATATAGAAGTTCAAAATTCATTTTGGGCCATACTTATATTCTGAACTCAACAAACATTTTAAAAGTATGCTTTCCTTATTTAATAATAAATATATAAAGACTATATATTCACCAGTGATTTCTGTTTTCTTAGGTTTAATTAGCATGCTCATTATAGAGAGGATATCTTGACCACCCTGAGGTTTTGCATTAGCAACATCCAAGTCATGAAGTGTGACATCCTGAACAATTTCTTTTTTCTTGTGAACATCGCCTTTGGGTAAGGGAACATATTCTTCAGCCTGGAGGAGAATGAAAATTCCATTAGCAAGAATCAGCTTTACATATAAATGAAGTAAAAAAAAGAAGCATAACTATAAAAGCTAAATTATACAAAAAGCCTGCACAAGCGAATAAAAACAGAAATACATAAATGATGACAAAATGAATATTTATTAGCAAGCTACATTTATTTCTATTTAAAGCACAATAAAGTTGTAATTTTAAAATTATCATGCTCAACAAAATGAGGAAGTTGAATTGCTCTTTTACTGATAGATACTAAATTCAAGGGCTTTGATTTTGAGGATCTTCAAAGTATTAAAATGCATTTCACAGATACTCTAAGGTCTCTTTTTATGTGGTAAATTTTACCAAAACAAACAAAATATAATAACAACTGACTTCAAAAAAATTAAGAGATATGTTAACTAATGAGTTAAAATTAATCTAAAACTGCATTAAGAAGTTTTCAGAAATTAAAAAAACTAAGTTCTTAATAATTACTCTCAGAAACTCACATAAAAGCTTAAAAATAAAGTTGCCTTCAACTTCATTCATTTGGAATGCAATTAGTCTTATATTTTGTAATCATTACCGCTATCGTAAAAAATCTGAGCCACTTGTAAACTGGTTCCAAATCACTTTCAACATCCAAAAGAGTCGTCTCTGAAATAATTTCTCAAAGGGAACTTGTATTTTCGCAATTTTTTATTTTGTGTGGCTCTTCCTTTCACAATAATGCAATCAATAATTAAACTTTGTGATTATGATTCAATTATTTTTTCACAATATCCAGATATAATTTCTGCAACTCTCCTAATTTAAAGGGGTTTTTAACAAGTTTATTTACTGCAAAGTTAAAAGATATTCCAGAATTAATCTTGCAGTGTGAGTTGTCGTCTGTATAATTATTGCCTTCTGGATTTGCAATGCCATCTAAAGTTAATATCACCACGGCCACTTATGACATATTTTACAAGCAAATAATTTAAATCATCATGGCTAAAGATATTAAAAACTATCTGCACCAACTTCCTATGCCTAAGTAGTGATTTTATCGTACATTGCAGATGTTTGAATGGTTATTTTGGCTTGTCATACATCAGGTCAAACGTTGTTTTTTTTTTGTAATATGCATTTATAACTATTATGCTCATTTCAATGGAAGCGGACGTAACACAAATAATATAAAAATAGAAAACTATTTCCCACATGTCTTTTACTGTTAGGATCATTTTCTAGTTTATACAAAATTAATTGATAAGTCCACTAAATGAAATATTTTTTTTTAAAGTTACAGTTATATCTTGATCTAATAAATGAAGTAGGCTTATTTTATTAGGCAGAAGAAACAAAGAAATTTTTTTATTAAAAATATTCTGTATAATAAAAAATCTTATAGTAATTCAAGTTTGAATGATTTTTTTTAAATTATTAAAACTGCAAAAAGAAAAATTTAAAATGCAAACTATTAAAAAAATTAATTATTATATTTACCTCTAAATCAAATTCTGTAGCATAGGTATCACATCTGCCTTGTCTCTGCAAAGAACCAATATATTAAAAACAAATTTATTTTAAAAGCACATCAAACTTTTAGTATTACAGTTACCATTATATTCTAACAAAATTTTATTCTTTAAAATTATATCCTAATGAATAATTTGTTTACTTTAACAGCTCCGCTGTTAGCTTCAATGTAAATCACATCTCCTACAGTCACTTTTTCTTTTTGAATGCTTTCAAAAATAGTAGGGTCTAATTTTAATTTCTTCAAGCCTTTGGCTGTTTTTAATCCAACAGCTACATGAGTTGTAGTTTTGCCATAACCTATAATATTATCTTTTTATTAGATGCAGTTTTTCTGAATTGTTATAGTACTTAAAAAAAATATATATACAGAATGATAACATGTTCAATTTTGAAAGTTGAATTAAAATTCAAATTTTTAATTAAAAATATATATAATTTAGAATTATTTTTTTGTCAAATAATTACTTTACCATACATATTTTATTTCACATTCAAAATTAAAATCTTTTTTAATGAACAAAAATAAATGTTCAACTTACTTCAGTTTTTATTAGGCAATGTAGATACAAATGTATAGGGCATACTAAACATACATACTAAAAACATTTTATATATAAATCTTACAAATAAACTAGACAATACAAATAAGGAAAAAATTAAGCCTTTTTTTCCCACAATGAAATCAGTAAAAGCATGATTTAGTTATTACCTCCCATTGGATTTTCACTTTCTACAGGAGTAATCTCGGTTACTTCACCTTCATAAATTTCTTTTACTTCTTTCACTCTTAAGCCTGAAAGATAATTTAGATTAAGATGAATTTTATACAGATACATTCTTTGTTTATTTGAGAAACAAAAGTTCTGCCTATATAAGTAAACAGAACAACAACAAAAAAACAGCTAAGTACACTAGTGTTCAAAATTAAGAAAATTTATAAATTTTGTCGATTTTTTTCAAAAAGTATTAAATGAAAAGTAAAATGAATGTTTTCAAACAATGAAAATCATAATTGTTAAATACATGTGTACATGTGTGTAGACAATTTATGTAGGCAAAAAGGTCTTAGAATAACAAATGGTAATTTTTCTTTTACTCAAGACAACTCAATGGGTGGCAAAGAATTTTTTTCTGACATTTGATGAAATCTAAACAGGTAAAAGGAATAACTACCAACGTTTAAATGAATCATGGGACGGCTGAAAGCACAATTGTCTCAGTCACAGATTGCTGGAGATTGAAATGTAACTACCAGCATTATTAATA
Organism: Caerostris darwini; assembly: GCA_021605075.1. Classification (NCBI taxonomy): domain Eukaryota; kingdom Metazoa; phylum Arthropoda; class Arachnida; order Araneae; family Araneidae; genus Caerostris; species Caerostris darwini. The sequence continues at coordinate 651,096 of BPLQ01011645.1, read as the reverse complement.
ATAAACCCAGTTTAAGAATATTAAATCAATAAAGATAGACTGGAAAAAGTAATCCAGAGCCATAAAGCAAACAAGGATTGACATAGGTCCATTACGATGAGGTGTAACAAAAATTCATTAGCTTTTCGACTCTTACAAACTACAGGAGTCCCCGCCCCCGAGTTTAAAGAGGCTACACAAGAGCTGATTTTTAGCATACAGCATAGATATTTTGTTTTTGATAATGGTAACTTTATTTTAGAATTTTAAGCTTAGTCTTGCATGCTATAATGCACAATAACTGTTGTATGATTAATTTATTTATTTTTACAATGTCAATCTATATGTTCATATCAAATTTTATTAAAATCTCTTCAGTAGTTTTAAAGATAATCAATCAATTATGAAAATTCTCTTGTTTTGAACACCAGCATACAACGTATATGTGCATAAAATGTACCTATAGCTCGTCTAAAATTTTCCATCAAAACTTCAGTTTTCTTTATTTCTGAAGAGTATACTTCACTACCAACCATGGGACAAAAAGGAACTTTGTTTCCTAATTCTTGTGCAATAGCAAGAGCAATCGCAGTCTGAAAAAGATTTATTACAAATTTTTAGACAATAATGCATTAATAATCATTATCATTAAAATATAATATAATAATCATTATCATTAAAATATAATAT
>BPLQ01011645.1:611845-650417 GCA_021605075.1 Caerostris darwini | reverse complement strand
TATCATTAAAATATAATATAATAATCATTATCATTAAAATATAATATCATTTTCTTCAAAATATATATACATAACATTTTTAAGATTCAGATATAAGATTTCATACATTCAAAACTATTAAGACATACCAAAGAGCAAGACAATTTTTACACATATAATTATTGTAAAAGTCACCTCTTACAACAATTATTTGCATATGTGCAAACTTTTTATATGTAGATGATGATACTGATGATTATTTTGCTATCATCAATTCTCATAACAAAATATCACTACTATATAATGAAAGTTATAATGATTTTTTCCAAACAATATAAGAAAACAGAATTTAATCTTAAGTCTGGTAAACATGAAAAAAATTATTTGATATACTTGAAATAAAAATACATACAAAATATATTACTTAAAACCATAGGCGAGGAGTCAGAATCATCAGTATAAAATCTATCTCCCAAACCTTTTATGATAGTTTTGATTTTTTTTTTTCAAAATTCTTACACTGTGTATTTCTTTCATTTAATTTTAAAATCTTTCAATTGACCTAAATAAATTGTAATGAGTATTTACATTATTAATGATTTTATTATTTTCGTATTTACTTCAGAAACATTTTTTTTTTTAAATTTAATCTAACTAAAACCCTTTTGTAGGATAAATCAAGGACAAAAAAAAATCCATTTTAGAATATCAGTTAAATGATGAAAAATTATCTATGCAAAATTAAAAGAAAAAAAAAAATAGAAGTCAATGCTTACAATGAAACTGTTGCTCTTGGTCCAACAAGAGCATTCAGATTTAAAAAAAATAATAAACACCCAAATATGTATAAGTCTATGATGGGAAAAAAAGAAAAATGGCACAAATTTATAAAGACGACTGTTTTTCTACAATGGAAAGGAATAAAATTGAACTGCCTACTAATCACACTAATTTTTTATACAAAAAAGGCAGTTATAATTTTAACAACATCGAAAAATTTACAGGAGAGTTTATCAACTTGGTTATTCAAAATGAAGCCGTCTCTTTAATGTCATCTCTTTTCCAGCTTTTGAGCAATTAAATAGGGAGGTTGCCTAAAAGCTATGAGTGTCATTTTGAAGCAAGCTGAAAACTGTAAAATATTGCTCAGAAAACTTGCTATCCATTTTTATTCAATAAGAAATTCATGATACAGGAGTAATTCCTCAATTTATAGATAATGGAAACTCAGCTATATATACTTTAGCAATCAGTGATACATTGTAAAAGTATTCAAAAGCTAATATAACAGATTTTGAATAAATGAAGTTAAAAAAAAAAATTAAATATAACAGTTGTTACTGATAATGCAACTAATATGGTCAATGCAATAGGTAAATTTAATGAATATCTTTTGAAAACTATTTTAAAGAAAGGAGATTTTTCTAATTCAGACTAACTTACTGAAATAGCCATAAAATATATCCTTGGATTTTATGAAATATCACACATGTGATGTACAATCCAAACATTATAATTTTTAATTTATGGCGGCTTAAAAAAAGCACATTGCTAATAAATTACATACCATACCAATGACTGCAGAAACACCAAGTCTTAGTGCAATTTTAAAACTATGTGCAGAAAAAAGTGCACTACAAGATTGAGCAACACTTAGTGTCTGGTAGAATTAGTCAATCCCAAAAGATATGGTAAATTCTTCTGTTACAATGATAGTTTTTATAAACCAAGCAGAATAACTTGAGTAATTACTCGAGCATTTATATACAATTACAAAAGAACTTCAGTCACCAAATTGGACATCTGGCAAATTTAGCAGAGAGTAGAAAGCAGAAATTTTCAAATTATCTTAATTTGGCAAAATTCTGATATCAGAAACTCTATGCAAATGGATGAAACGTTATATGCTAATAAGGCATTATTAGATGAAATGTATATGGTCTCAAAATATAGAATAACTTTTAAAGAACAAATGTAAATGCATACTTTGTGGCCTTGCAGCTTGTATGGAAATTCTAATGAAGAAATGGATTTTAAAAGAAAAAGCAAAGGGAGCCTGAGATCTAATGATGGGAATACCTTAGGAAACTGATAATTTTAACTAGTTCAATTCTATGCTAGCAAACTAAGTGAAGACTTCTCTCAGAACTAAGAATTATAAAAAATTATCTGATCAACAGTGAAAGAAAATCTTATAGAAGATCTTTATGATTAAAATGTAAGTTTTCTTTTTCTCGTCTTATCATTATCATCATCAGTAGTGCAACAGCTCCATGGTGGGCCACTGCTGTCTACCTGTTCACAGATTTCAAGACAGGAGATTTTTCCTTTTTACAGGGTAGGCTTGTCAGCCTTACGTCCAACACTCTACAATCATATTAAACTGGGACCTACAGTTTAAAGAGGATTCTAAATCACTCTTTCTTGTCTTAAGCTATTCTATGTATGATACTTATTAATACAGAGCTATTAATTTTGTAGAACATACATTTTTTTAATGAGCAAACTTAAAATAAAAACAATTTTTTAATTGTTGCAAAAATTTTATGGGTATGCAAGTTCAGGAAAATTCATTAATTTATTTTATACATTTTTCTAAATTCATTAATAAAGGCCATGTTAAATAATCTTACAGTAAAGAATAACAAATTGATTTTAAAAAAAAATACAACTTGAGAGTGAAAAATTTTTTTATCAATTCTCTTCCCTTGCTTGAAGGGAATACGTAAATTATGCTACTAAGACATTTTTTAATGGAAAGACTCAGAAGAGAAGTTCAAACCCACAAAATTTTTTCGTAGAAGTTACAAGTAATGCATTCTTATACTCTTCAGATATTAAATGAAATAATAAATTTAAAGAGAAACATACCTTTCCGGTTCCTGGCGGGCCTGCTAACAGAAGAGCCCGCCCAGCCATCTTCTTGGAATTGATAAGATCAACGATAACTCCTGCAGCCTAAGGGAAAAGAGAATAAACTAAAGAAAAATATATAATTTTTTTATTTTTAGAAATATTATTAGGTTTCTTCACGATTTTGATTTTAGATATTTTAAAAAGTATTTTCTTTTAGTTATTAATTTATCTCCTATTCCATTTTGCATGTGCATGCTAATGAGTGCACTTTGTCGAATTCAAACAAAAAAAATGAAAGACAATTATTAAAAAAAAAAGTATCACTTTGCGAAAATTTAAGACATTTCACGAGTACCAATGATTTAATTTTCATGCACATAAATAGATTTAAAAAAAAAGCAAAATGTGCCCCTCATTCTACCTTTCTTTTACTTTATATTTGTAAACAAAAAGAAATAAAGATTCATTCTAATGAGCTCAGGATTTAGCAACATAATGGTTGTCTAATTTATTAGATGTTCCATTGTTGTTTCGAACTTGATTATTTTTTTATTTAATGCTACTTCTGTTCACAATCATGAATTTAGAGAATATTCATTTTCTTCAGATTATTCAAAATTTTGTATATGGTAATGATAACTAAAACATTTTACACATATATAAAATGAAAATGTGTACAGATTTCCTTAAGACTCCATGAAATGTCACTGGCATTAATATTAGAGGAAAAATCAAGTACTATCTATTTTAAATGTAAAATATTTGAACAATAGTTAAGTTTTTCAAAACATCAGTCCTTATTTTTATAGATCTTGACTTTATGGTTGTCAAGGAATATTCGTAAATACAGGAAAAAAACACGATACGTATGGAACATATCTTTTTCCGCAGAGCGGTGTCAATTATAGAAAATCATATTAGAAACATTAGAAAATCAGCAACATGTTAGTAACACTTTCACCAAGCATGATGATGTTACTAGTTTTTAAGTTACCTCACGTGCTTGCTTTTGACCAACAAGACCGGCGGCCGAATCCAGAGCATAACCATTTTCATCAAGTCCTAAACCTTTAATATGGCTATGTGCAGCTACTCGCTGAGCTTTAGTTGTACTTCTAACTTCCTCAATCTTCATTTTTCATTAAATTACTAAAACAATAATAAAATTGTACGCAGTTTGTTTAAGAATGTTTGGAAATTCGAACGAAATATAAAAGTCGCAGTTATAGTAGCTTTCTTTTTGTGTTGCCAGTAACAATTTTCAAAATATTATATAAAACATTAAAGAAATTTTTTTATAATCTAAGGCATTGAAAGAAATATTTTTTCATCCTAAAATGTTTTCTTGTGTATTAAATTTTTGAAATAATTTACATTGTATGCAGTGGCGTAACTATATCATCTGAGGTCAGTGACAAAATCTTTGAATGGGGACCAATCAAAGCAAAGTATCATCATTGTATTTTTTTTATTAATGAAGTACTACTTAAAATACGTATTATTTTAGTTTGATACAGTGAACTTTTTAATTTAAAGAGAATATTGAATTAAAATTACCAGTTTTTTTAAGTAAAAATTTTATTTTCGGGCTATTGATCAGCAAAAGTGGAAATGGCAGCATCAAAGTTTAAGTTTCGGACCATGGAATGTTCGAAGGATAAAATAGTCAAATTATGTAATCTGTCTTGTCCCATAGAATTTCTTAAATAGGTTTTATAAAGTTTAATTTTGAGAAAGATAGCTTAGCACTAGCCGAGGTCACAGGAATTGTTGCAAATAACATAAAGGCAGTGCGCACTTGAGGAAAGCTTGAAGACATAAAATGATTCCTTATGATTAATAAATGATCCATTTACCTTATGGAAGAAGACTTTTTTTTATTTACCGTATACAAGTGGAGTGAAAACTAAGAATTTCTTTGGTAATTGAGAGAAATATGTCCTTTACTTCGGTGCCATTTAAATTTTGCAAAGGTGCAGGTTGAAAGGCATTGAAAATAGAAACAATTTCATTTATTCTATGGAATCGCGATCTCAGTTGATACATGGTGTTTCGGGGTTAATAAACCATTTTCCTGCATACTATTTGCTTGCGTTTTTTAATCTCCAAATTCATATCGATACCTTTCAAGTTTTTCTAGACAGAGTTGCAAGCACTGTAAGGTAATTGAAAGATAGGTAGTTTTAGAATGAAGTGCTTTAGAAGCCGCGTCGATTATCTGTAAAAATTAACAATGAAAATCTAGTAACATAATAAACTTGCAGTTTTCGATGTTTTTCTTCAGTGAAATAGCTTCATTTTTGACATCTACTTTGAAGTTTAATAGAATAAGTTTTGTTAGCGCTCTCTCTCTTTAAAACAAAACGTCTTGGCCATCTTGTTGGATTTAATGTTTTCAATATTACTGAAGTTGAAGATTATCCCACTTTATCAGAAATAAAACTTGATAAAATTGTCCATCTTTTGATGCTATGACAAAAAAAAAATTATAAACCTGTTGCATTTCTATAACCTCTTATCATTAACTACCATCATTACTACCTTCATTATGAACAGCGCAATGAACATACACCGCATCTGGCTCAATATCTTTTATAAGTTTCTGAAATCCTCCATAAGTGGAATACCTTTTCTATTATTAGCTACGTTATAACCTTGTCCACGACACTTATTCAAATAAATATTTCTGCCAGTTATAGATTTTACAGTCTGTGGATAAGGCAGTTTGACCTTCATCTTCATGAAATCTTAAAAATGATCCCTTAATTGCGAGCCCCTTTGGAGTTCCATTTTCATCTTTTTGAATCACACAGTAATGTTAGAGTTCACACATTTGGTCTGTTTTTTATATATCTTTAGTCATATCAAATATAATGGAATAAAATGGGGAGGTTATTATTTTTTTACCAGCTCGTTTACCACTTTTTGAATCAGGACAGCAACAAGCTCATTTTGTATTTTTGGATTTAAATATTTCACAAATAGGGTCACTGAATTTTTGTAACTCATTTCAAATGAGATAAAGGTTTTCAGAGCCCTATACTCTTACTAAGAGGCACTTCTAATGTATACCAAATAAAAAATACAGGATATGAAGTTTGTAGACGAAAAATTAAACTTTTCTAGTGAAAGTCATGTAGGCATAATATCGAATGGGAAATAAAAATATAATTAACAAAATGAATATCCCTTAACAATTCCCTTTCAACAATTAGTTGGTTAGGAACTGCTTGAAAATTAATAAATGCATAAATAGAAATAAAATAAAAAATTATAAATACATAAATAATAATAAAAAGAAAGTTAGAAAAATTGAGATTAATAAATAGAAATTAATGAATACCTAAATAAAAATAAAAAGGATCATAAATATTTAATTTATTCTTTTATGGGGAAACATAAAATGTGAGTTTATAAATAAAAAAATATTTACAAATTTGAGAAATAATTTTTAAATCTATGCAATAAATAATAAAAAATAATTTTTAAAACGAAATAATTTTAAAAGTTAATAAAAAAAATATAATTTAAAAAAATAATTTTTAAATCTAATGTTGGAAACAAAAATGTTTTAAAAAGGAAAAAAAGATTTTTAAAAATAAAATAAATAATAAAATATATAAAGAATAAAATTAAATAATTAATACTAACTAATTTACCTAATTAGCAGTGGTGTTTTTATAACATTAATCCAAATTATAAAATATCACAGTTAATATTAATTGTTCAATTTTATAATTTTTTAATAATCTTTTTTACAGCCAATAATTTTGAAAAAAAATGGGAAGAATGCATTTTAACAATGAGAAAAAGCATTTTTATTTGATAAACATTAAAAAAATTTTTATTTAATTATTTCAAATATACCGAAAATTACTTTATTTTAATTTGTATGATCTCCAATAGATGGCTGCACTAATTTGAAACCTAAACGTGTTCTTTTGATGTGATGCAAAACAAAGTTTTCTATTTTGTAAACTTTCTGAAGTTCTTAAATCTTGAAATTAGTTTTGCATGATTTAAGTGTAGGATGATAAATTTAACCTTCAATTTCTGAAGTTTGAGATTCCTGTTATAATTATTAAACATGCATGCGACAGTGATGAACACTAAAAATGCTATAATTTCACTAAAAATGCTATAACTCACATACTAATAGTGCAATAGCTGTCAAATTTATACACGTGTCAGCCTATGAACTTTTCAGCCCACCTGCTAAAAAGCATTCATAATTTTTTTCATGAAAACGAATTATTATTTATGTTTTTAAAATTAAAAATTTCTTTTTTTTTTTCAGAAATATTTTTCTCAACATTTTAATTGCTTGTTCTAATCATAAACTATTTCAATATTCTGATTAAATTTTTTTTTAAATCAAAACACAACGTTTTTAAAACAAATAATCACAGCATAGATATGAGAACTTGTTTCAAATACGAAAAATTAAATTATTTTATTTTTTTTATTAGAATGTTATTTTACTGATTTAAAAAATAAATGAAATGAAATTAAAATAAAATCAAGTTTTTAGCTAAAAACCTTTATATCTAATAAAATAAAAAATAAAAAATAAAAATTGAAAGAGAATTAGCACCCACACACAAAAACACCCGCAAATTTGTCACGTTTTTCTTATCGTAAAAAAAAAAGGAGTTCTTTTTTTTTTTTTTTAGCTGCATAATTTGTAGGAAAAGATCTTCAATTTATTTGTACACTTTGTGAGAGTATCTTTAATCTTGGAAACACATTAAATAAAATTATCGCGTCTTTCTTATCTGTAATGTATTAACTATCCAAGGACGAATCGGTCACTTGGTGTTTGAGGGGGAAAGCCAATGAATTGTTTGTCATTATCTCACGATTTTTGTAAAAAAAGCATGGATTCGAACGAAAAAAAGGAAGAAAAAAAAAAAGCAGAAAAAACATGTAGAAATTTCTAAATGTTTTTATTTTTTTATTTATTATTATTTCCAATGGCAGATTATGAACAAGTACAGCAATAGAAAGAACTACGAAAAATAAAAAAGAACAGAGAATACAACAAAACATGCTGCAACAGAGTTCATTAATCTAACATATCTCTAGCCTCCCAATATCGCTCGGCGAGAAAAGTCTTGCTCAGAGCAGGATAGTGAAGTAGATGCGTGGAGTCCATGGTCTCTCCAGAGCTGCACATCGGGGAAGGAACAATTTTGAGTCTGTAAAGATGGTTTCGCAGGCAGTCGGTTGTCAAATTAGCCTCCATAAAAGTAAAGACATCAATATCCTTCTCACACAGAGTCAGCAAAAGCTCTGCGCGCTTGGATTGAGACGGTCCACCGGAATTCCACTGTAAGACTCGAAGAGTATCAAAGTGAGGGGAGGAAGACATAATGCCAAGTTGTAGATCTTTTAGCCACTAAAAAGTGTTACCAGGTGCATCACGGGGAGGTAGATCTACTGCGCACCCATTTCTAAATGTAGAACATGTAGAAATTCAGAGAAATGGCACATAAAAGAAAAGAATCTTCAAAATGTGAAAGATAGTTGTGAACCCAATTGGCCAGCGCTCTGGCCGTTGTTATCACAGACTTTCATGTTCGAACCCTGGTGTTGGCATGGATGTATGTGAGTGATTCGGAATCCATGTTAAACTGTAAGTGTCGGTCTATTTAGCATTCGTGCGCACAAGATGACCGTAGAGCGACAAACCAAACTGAAAATAATTGTGCACTCTCTCTGAAAATGTAAAAAAAAAAAAAAAAAAAAACTTTTTCCGATCTTCTGAAAGCCACAATGCATTAGTTGACCAATGAAAGATTTTTATTGTATTATTTGATATTTCGCCATTTTTTTTTAGTGCGTGGAAGGTATAGTTTTCGTTTTTCGACAAAAATTAGAAATTTCAGAATGGAGAATAAGATTTTTTTTTTTAAAAATGTACCTTGAATATATACAGTGAATCATTTTTTTCTTGACTGAAAAGTTATGGTCTACTTTATTATTTCTGTTATTTTTTTGTTTTTTCTTTTCTCCACATCTGACCCCATACCTAGGAATACTCGTTAGAAAGGGAGCATCATCTAGAGCAGGGGTCTCCAAACTTTCCAGCCTTAGGGCCATACTGTTTATTCCAATAAGTACCAAGGGCCAAAACCGTTTAAATTTTTCTGCCATTATCTATATAATTATATAAATCTCATTAGTATTTTTTCACAAGTGGATAACCCGCGGTTTCATTTGCGTTAATTTAGCTTTTCAGTTCCTGAGGGATTTTCAGGATAAAAATCACATGTTTGATTCCGGATATATGCATTCCAAACATCGGTATACGTACATGCATATGCGATACTCTTTACCCCAACATAACTACCGAGGGTAACCGCGGGATGTTCACTAGTTTATAATGTTAGTGGGATTCATTTCAATTATTTGTTAGTTGTTATGCTTAAGTTAAATTTTCTGCGTATTATGCTTGTCATTAAGCTTTACCCAACAATAAAATAAAACCGAGTTATTATCATTCTGTGTTTTTTTACCCAACCTATTACAGCAACAATAAGCTATTCGCTGTCGCGGGCCAGATTGATGACATTGGCGGGCCGTAGTTTGGAGACCCCTGATCTAGAGGGAGGACTTTTTATAGGGGAACTGCCCCGTATCATATGGTTGCGTTAAAAACTCCGCCTAGTTATGCACACGTTACTTTGACGACTCATAGCTCAGTGGCAACGCTTGCAGCGGGAGAGTTCGTATCCGCTAAGAATATTATTGTAGTCAGTGCTTTCAGAAATGAGGAGACTCGATGACGATGACAATGTGCGTAAAACCGTCGCGAATCAATAGTCAAACGACTACTACTACTATTACACAACATTACATCACTGTGCCTGGAGGGGGAGGGGGTGTTGATACCCAAGTGGCTAGCGCTCTGGCGTTCTGTCCCAGAGGTATCGACTTCGCATCCCGGCGGTGCCATGGATGTTTGTAGTGAAGGAGTAACTGTGCTCTGGTCACAATGATGTGGTGTGGCGTAGTAGTAGTAGTGTGCCTAGAGCTGAGTTACCCCTTTACAGTTTGTGAATGATGTGGGTGAGTAGAAGTCTGATTGGGCTCTATGGCGCTCTACGGTCCTATTAGAGGAGGACCTACTGTTTAAAGTGGATTCCGAACCACTACAAGCATTCATTGCACCACCGGGATGCGAACCCGAAACCTGTGGCACAGAGCGCTAGACACTCGGCCATTCAGGCCCCCTGGAATGATTTTTACTAAATCTCTTTAAATCCAATCTTTTCTAGACATAAGCTTTTCTTCTAACCACTTTGATTTGCTCATGTGGTTTCAAAACATTGAAATATTATCCTTTCAACTGAACATTAGCAACCTTGGTAAAAGTCAAATGAAATTTACAAGGGAGAGAATAAAAAAACTTTGTGCGTTAAATAAAAATTGTGACGTCTCAGAGAGGCGATGCTCGGATCTTTCATCTTGATAACTGTAATCCGAAATAAGGCCTCGAGTAATCCGTCGATAGTCGTAAATTTCCCTTCACGATCTGATAGCGCGTGTCGGTCCACAGTTGCTAGGCTGTCAGCATGGGGAGATCTTCTTCTGGGGGTTGCCCAAAGCGAATTTCAAACATTGTTTGGAACATTATCTGCATTTTGCAACAACGAGGCATTATGCACTTTAAACGAAGGATTTAGATTGCGTGATTGTGAATCATGTTTCATTGGAGAGAGAGTACTGCAATGAATGCAGCTGTGTCATCATGAGATTTCAAATTTTATTTCATTTTTTTTATGCATGTATAACGTAACACAACAAATACCTTTTGAATGAAAGACCAAAATAGCATTAGTGTCAAAACGTGTCAATAGTGTATTGATTTAATTGATTTAAATGAAAATCCAATCCATTTTGTGTAATTCATAATAAAATGTGTTGTTTGACCATCGAGACAAACATCTATGAGCATTCGAAATAATTTTTTTTTTTTTTTTTTTTTCTTTTTGCAAGACAAAAAATAGGAATCCATTTCCTGCAATATTCAAAGGTTTGGCTTGGTTTGTCTCTCTACGGTCATTTTGTACGCACTTTAGGCTAACTAGACAGGGACCTACAGTTTAAAGTAGATTCCGAACCCCTTACAAATATCCGTGCCACCGCCAGGATTGTAACCTGAAGCTTGTGATATCAAAGGCCAGATTCTTCTGTAAAAATAATTTTTATTTTTCTGAAAATCTAGAATTAACGTTAAAATGGAATGCTAAGGAGGCCATCCACTTGTATCTTTCAATAAAAAAAGTCCATCAAAGGTAGTGGCTGCTTTAGCAGCGAACCAAATAAATGTTGAGACACTTGTCTTGAGACTTCACTTGAGACGTGGCACTGAGGCTTGTGAAAAGCTACATTGAATCCACAATGAAAGAAGATCATTTAAAAGACATTTTATTATTAAAAATGAAATGAGATTTAAAGTATTACGAATACAACATTTTTGTAATTAAGATGTGATGTTCTTTTTTTCCCTTATCTTAAGCTATTTTATAATGCTCTAATACCTTGCCATTTGATTCTGTTATTTTTATAAGATACATGCAGTTTTTGTAAGCAAATTTAGAGCACAAGAATTTTTTTTCATTTAATGCCAATACCCAGGGCCGGATTTAGATGAAAAGAGGCCCTAGGCTGTTTCACTTATGAGGCTCTTTTACCTTCCTTTTTTTAAGTTGGTAAATTACATGAGAGGTAATAAAATATATCATTACTGTGATATATATCAATATGTTAAATGAAACATGTTGTGATGGTTACTAATCTTTATAAAAAATGTGGCGCGGATTATAAATAAAAAAAAAGTCGAGAACACTTATTCTCAGCACCCTATATAGTACTTGTAACAATAACTAATCAAACATAACAGACAACATTTACAAAGAAACAAAATTCAAATTAACAATTCCGCGAAATGAAAATATTGTCACAAAATGTTTTTTCAATAGTCTATAAGCACTTCACTAAAGTATTGAACCTACTGAACTCAAAAGGCGACAATCAAATGATCGTGTACGCAATCCTAAAATAAGAATCTTTTCTAATAACATTAACACGTATTTCATAGTATCGAAGTAATACGAATATAACCGCACGTTGGGATATCAGTAGGTCTGTTCGCTTGTCTGTTCCAATCTACACCAATCTGCACTTTATTTGTGCAAGAACAAACCAGAGCTCAGTGGCACGAGGCACGTCAATATTTGCCACAGCAATCAGTGATCGTATGAACCATACTTTGGTGCAATCTAGTATGCACAAACGAACAGACCCAATGTGCCGAACACGTTGATCTTAACCAATACATTTTTATGTTTGTTTATGAGTCATATGTGTAGGATTTCTCCTTATTTTCGATCCAGTGTTTTAGTGTTTAATGTTTTCAGAATAGTGTCATTCTAATTTTGCTAACAATTTGAATGTAGGCCCCTCTTGATCTTGAGGCCCTAGGCTGAAGCCTAGTTAGCCTATAGGAGAACCTGGCCCTGCCAATACCACACCTTTAAAGTTTCAAAATCTGCCTTTTTATGAAAATAATTGTTCTTATAGATATGAGTTTTAAAAAAAAGTCATTCAATTTATTTAAAAAATTTTTCTAAATCCATTAGCAAAGATCCTAGAACATAAAATTATGATAAAGAATCAGGCTATATAAAAAACTACTCAGGAGTCGGACATTTTTTTAGCCCTCTCCTATTTAGGCAATAATTTCAAAACTTTTCATTCCTGAATGTTATTTAAAACTGCACATGAGTCATTGTGAAAACCGTGTTATAATAAGTATTTAATAACACGTCGATGAAGTATTAGAAAGCGTTTAAGTCATTGCATAATCAGTAATGCGATCTTTAAATGGAAGGATTGGTTAAAAATTCGCTACTTCTTATTGGAATTATTTTTGAATTGCATAAAAAAAACTATTTCTTAATCTTTATACATTGTTTTGTTAAATACATAGTAAATCGGGAAATAAACAGAAAATTTAATTTGTGTTGTGTTTAGATACGAAAAAAACGTATCTGTTTCCGTTCTCTCATGCTTTTTCACGGAGGTCAGTTATATCGTTATAATATTACAAATATATGATTTCTAAATGTTTGAATTCTATGACTCTGAAACTTGGACTTTGGCAAGATCTGATGAGGCCCATTGGTGTGTATTTGACCGGAAGATTTTAAGGGCTGTTCTTGCAATTGTTAGGAAATGTGATTGTCGGAGAAGACGGTACAACGCAGACATGTATAAATGTTATAAAGACCCAGATATTATAAAATTTGTTAAGATCAATAGATTAAACTGGGCTGGTAATATATTCAGAATGAATGATTTAAACCCTGTAAAAAGGCTCGTTTTGGCAAAGCCACAGGGACAAAGAGGAAGACGACGAACCAAGTTGCAATGGACAAACGCAGTTGAAAAAGATTTTGCTATACTGAAGGTTAAGAATTGGAAAACCCCTGTCACCCAGAGGAATGCATGGACATCTCTGCAAAGGAAAGCCTTGCCCACTCTGGGCTGTCGTGCTATTAAGGATGATGAAACATTTTAATTTTTTTTAAATTTTATTTATTAATTTAATTTAAATTATTTCATTTCATGTTATTTATTTATCTTTTTCCTTTCAGAGGAATAGTATACATTCGTTTCTGGTAGTAAAAATATTTCTAGCAAAAGAGAAAATCGAAATAAAAAAAAATCAATGCGTAATACTTCTCACTTCATCTTCAAAAACACGTCTGGAATAATATTGATTTTGAGCAGATCACAGCGAAAGAGGGCGCCCTTCTTAAGGAATTGGGGCTGTTTTCAAAACACACCTTTCAAAGGAATATTATTTCAATAACAGTGTTTTACGCAAATCTCGCAGTGAAAGTACCTTCAGACTGCGCAAACAGCCAGGCATTAATATGGAAAAAGGTTCTTCCATAAATATAATACGAGATTACCCCACATGCTTTTTTGTACCGTGGAATCCTCACTGCAGAGATTAGAAGATTAGCCAACAAGAGTCGTTACAAAGAGCTTTCTCAAATCATGCATTCAAATAAAATAGATGGGGCAACCCGACTCCTAATCCTGTCATCATCCTATCCAATGGTGAAAGGGCAGAAGATCTGGGCGTGTCGTTCTTAAAATGGTGTCAAGATGGATATTTTTTTTCTTCTTTTTTTAGTTGAGCAATACATATTTGTAATATTTTCTAATCCCTGTTTATTCTTTTACTAGAAGAACCATTTGAATGGAAAAACGCACTCAGAGTAAATATATTTGTAAATAGTAAAAAAAAATGATAATAATAATAATGATAAAAAGGCACTTGAAGTTGTTATCAAATAATAATGTGATAAAAAAATTTCAGTTCATCTGTACTTATGCCAAATATAAATTTCACTCATTCTTTACTGAAAGTGAGATTTAATAATGTATGTTAGCTCATCGAGAGATGACGTCAAATCAAAATATTCATACGTCATGTTATTATTTCAAAAAGTCTTATTGAAATAAAAGTGCCATTATGTGAAATAAATTTAGACTGCCATTTTAAGAAAAGCATTAAGTCCATTCAACTGAGTTATTAATGGCTTAGCAAGTATTATTCCTACAATTAAACATACGATTACATGTGTTTTACATTTATTGTTGTTTAATTATTTTGTATTCTAGTTGAATTATTTTTATCTTAATAACAGTGCTTCAATTTTTAAGACAGAAAATTTAAAACCCAGGCTATTTTTGATAGAATATTTTCAAAAATTGTCAAATTTGCTCTAATAATAGCATAACATAAAAGTTATTTGGTTCAACGCCTGAAATATATTTTTATTCTGAAATTACATAAATGTCTGGAGTATGTATATTTTATTCGGGTTCGAGTTCTGGCGGTGCCATGGAAACTTGTAGGGGTTCGGAATCCACTTTAAACTGTAGGTCCCGGTCTCCTATGACCGTAGAGCGTTGTGTGACTCACGTCCGTAGCCTATCTTCAAGCCACACGTGCTAAGGGAATAACGTCGGTGCAGTCCTTGCTTATGGCATAAAGATTAACAATCTCTGTAGTGCTGGCTGCATTAGAACAACAACAACAACTCTCAAAAATTGTCAAATTTGCTCTAACAATAACCTGATATTAAATTCATTTGGTTTCAACGCCTAAAATATGTTTTAATTGTGAAATGACATAAATGACTGGTGTATGTATTTTTATGTTACATAGAATATAATATAAAGAATAGATTGTATTATTCTATTAGAATTTTTGTTACAAAAGATATCATTATATTTAAAAACAATGGTTTGACTTTAAAAAAATAATCATAAAATTCAATTCAATTTATCTTTTAAAATTTCCTATGGATAAAACGATTAGTAAAAAAACCTAATAACAATAATTTGAAGACTCGTTCAAAGTGTTTGTTTTCCAGATGCGATTCATTTTCGTTTTATGCTCGTCTTTGATGCTCCTCGCCGGTTGTAAAAGCATCGAATTGCATCTTCATGAGTTTGACCACCTGTCGGAAACGGCTCGTCAGATCTCTAAAATCGAAAACCACCTGCTTCGCACGCACCACTGGGAAGATGGCACCACTCCTGACTCAGGCAGTTTCCGTTCATGTAACTATAACTCAGCATCTGTTTTTAATATTAAAAATAATGTCAACTAAGAAGTTCAATTTCGCATGACTTTTACTGACTTCTGAAAACAGAACAGTGCTCTTGAACCGGAAAGAGAAATGGAATGATTCATACGAATCGCAAACACAGGCAAAGTTTAACAAACAATTACAGAGTAAACTTATATATTAACTAGCAGAACCAGGCATACGTTGTAGAAAATTATATATCTCGAATATATTCTCCATGTTCCAATATATGTTGTTGTTTTTTCTAATGCAGCTGGCAGTACAGAGACAGTTCATCTTTTTTGTCATAAGCAAGGACTGCATCGCTGTGATTCATTGAGTACTACCCAGGGGGCACGTGTAGCTTGAAGATAGGCTACAGACGAAAGTCACACAACCCCCATAACGCTCTACGATCCTATTAGACCGGGACCCACGGTTTAAAGTGGATTCCGAACCATTAAGAACATCCATGACACCGAAGGGACTCGAACCCGGTGGTACCGAGTGGCAGACTGCTAACCATTCGGCCATCAGGATCCTGTTCCAATCTATGTGCCTACTCATTTTCATAAATATCGTTTGAATGGTCTATAGGATGAAATGGTGCAGCATCCTCTGGTGCCAAGTACCACTAATGTGGATAGGGAAACTATTTTCCATACTCGAATACATATTATTACCCATTTTCATACTGATGGGTTGATATGTATAGAAGTTAACAGACTGCAGCACTATCTGGTGGCGACTGACAACAAAAGGGATAGCATAAAAAATTCTCCATGTTTTGTTTTTATCCTAATGCGAGTTGATGAACAATGCTTTTCGTCAATCCCTGAGGTGTATAAATGAACGAACTTCATGGTTTACCAAGGCGAGAGCATGCAACACATAATTGACCACGGATTATCTAGATTCAACCCACAAATGGACATTGTTTGGTCTTGTGACTTATTAATAGTCATTGCGAATTGGAAATTACAGGCGTCGATTATCGAAGCAGTGACTCACCTTTATAAGAATATTCGTTTAAGAACAACTAACCTGTGTTTTTGATGTTGAAACATTTCTATGCTGGTGTTGAGTTTGAATCTGCACGGAAAAAAAAATTTAAAAGAAAACAATAAATAAGGATCATGCCATTGCGACAATGACACTTTTCATGCCGCTGAGCCTCTCTTGAGAATAAAAAAGGGATTAAGGAAGAATAAATTGTGATTACGCTGTCAAAACGAAGCCGTTTCATAATTTGGAATGTTATCTTCACACTTCACTACACCGGAAGAAATATTGGTGATTTCTCTGGATGAATTTAGTGCGGTTGTTGATAATTTGATCAAGATAGGCCTGCTAAAGACTATAAGCTTCTAGGCTAAAACCTAGAACACTATGCGGTGTACAGAAGAAAACCTTTTCTGATACAGTAACTGTAAACGTTTAACTACCTTTCCAACAGTTTTATAACTTTGTATTACTTATTTCAAGAGATAACTATGCATAGCAACTGGCAGAAAATGTCTTTTTAACCTTCAAGAGATCTACGACGTATATATTTATAATCGTACACATCAATACGGCCCAATCAATGCGACGCCGAACACCGTAGTATTCTTAGTCAAAAAACAAGTTTTCCACGAGACCACGTGTCCGCCGCTAACGCGAGGTACACGATCGCTTTGCATGTCATCAGAATTGAAAATTCGTGTTTTGAAATAACGCATTGCGCATCAAAAAGTGTAAGAAAATGTCTTCATATCAAGATACAAATATGGAATCTTTGTGTTTCCATAGGTAGGAAGACATTTCCCTTTTATAAAAAACCCACAACAATGCCTTGGAACAAAGCCAAGCGACTAAAATAGATTCACAAGAGTTATTTCTGCCGTTTTTATGGACGCCAAAAGCCCGTTTCGTGAGTTCTTTGAATCAGAATGGTCAGATTATGCTATTTTTTTACGAGGGTATATCGTTTTGTTCCCAAATGGGATTGTTCGAAACCGCGCTTTGTTGTACCATTAGATAAAACTGATTGTTGTTTCTCTCCTTAATCAATTTCTGACTCAGCTTTTTCTAGATGCCGTGTTTTTTTTTTTTTTTAATTTTTACCTCAGATGAATAATACAGAGGGTGGGCTTTGCTGTTCTCCAAAACACGTGTTTTTCTTCCCCGTGACTACACGTGACCTTAAGGAGTGACGGTGTTCTCGTCCCCAAACATCAAACGATTCTTTTTTTTTTTTTCAAATTTTGACTCTTCCGTTAATAATGGTGAATGAATAATGTAAAGGGCATCATTCCACACATTCATAAGAAAATATGATTTTATTAGCCTTAAACTATAATTCATTTTCTATACATATTTTATGATTTATTATAATAATTTTTTTTTAAAAATGTGGACTTCTGCTTATATTATATCTGTACTTATATTTGTAATTATGTTTAGACGTTTGGTGCAAGCCCTTTGTGGAAGGATTCCAATTCTAGATCTCGGGATGAGAACTTGTAATTAATGGGAGCTCTAGTTGCGCCGTACGTCCTTTCGGGTGAGAGTCTCGAGGCCTACTGACCATTTCTCCTGAATGCCACAAAGTTCGCTCTTACAGTGCGTAGGAGGAATAGGGTTACGTAGGTGGAACCACGGTAGCAATAATAGGAATACTTTTAATTTGTATTCGTAATATTTTTGTATATATAATTTTTTTTTATATTACCGTCTATATCTGTGCATTTTTCTTAATTTTGCAAACTAAAACATTTAGTACGATTTTTTTTTATATTTCGACAAAAGAATTTTACATGGAACAGCCTTTTTTGTATAATGCAAGGCCTGTTTTTGAAGTGAAGTAAACTTTTTATAATCAAAATTATGATTTAAAAATATTTTTGTGTAAAAATTCTTATCTACATATTGAAAATTCCATTATTATTTTTACTATAAATTTATGTAGTTCTAAATGATGAAGACATTTATAAATTAAGAAATTAAAGTCGGGGCCTGATGGCCGAGTGACTAGCGCTCTGGCTTTCGGTGGCACTGGGTTCGTGTCCCGTCCATGCCATGGATGTTTGTAGTGATTCAAAATCCACTTTAAGAAGCAGGTCCCGGTCTAATAGGATCGTAGGGCATTGGGCGTAAGGCTAACAACCCTAAACCGTAAAAAAGTCAGAGTCAAAGAGTCAAATCAGACTTCTACCTACGGGTGCTCCCTCACAACAGAAGCTGACCCCTTTCCATCCTTCCATGAGACTACACGGTTCGTGGACTTGTGTCTAAATGTTGCTGTATCTAAGTGGGATAAGAAATAACATAAAATTAAAATCGATAACGTTATAAAATATTTAGGTTTTTTTTTTTTTTTAAATTTAATTTATTTTTTTTTCCTTTACATAACAGAAAGAAGAAAAACTTTTGCTAAACTTTTGTGCAAACTCATTTTCATTTATCTAATTCATTTGGTTTTAACTTCGACAATAGATTAGACTTTTAAAATCAAAACTCCCCTGATTTTAAACCAAAAAATTTATCAATGTTATTTCTTTTTAATTAATTAAAACTAGCTAAGAACATTATGAATTTAAAATTCATATAAAAAGTGAGAAAAGCATTTTTAAATTTTTCAAAGTCATCCTAATTTTTAATGTTATTACAAATTTGATATTGATAAAAGATGTTTTTTTTCTTAGGAAATTTCACAACATCACGCTAAACATAGATTACTGAGTCATAAATGCAGATGAATCATAAACGGATCATTTAAATGAATCATCTAAATTCCAGGGAGTCATTACTCTTTTTCCCCGCAGGCACCAAAAGTATCTATTTAAATGTTTTCCTCTGACAGTTTTCATCTTGACTTGTAAAAGGAAACGGCTTATTTATCCAATGGATGTTATTTTACAGGCAACAAAAAACAGAGAGAAGAGAAAATTGTAGCAATTTATTTATTACAACTGCGATAAAAGTGAATTATGAGTTTTTTTAACGATTTTGTTTACTTACAGGAAAACTCCCCGTCCACAACATGACCTTGGACACTTATTGAACTGTCTGTCTCCCTACCATTTGATTTTTACATGCATTCAAAGTTAATATGTAAAGTTTAATAACAACGAGTGCCTAGAAAATACATTCCATGTTGTGCAACATTAATTTAATATACATTTGTTTTATGTATTTTGATAGGCAATCCGACTTTTAATGTTATGTTTATTACATCATTCAAAGCAGTCTTTTATTTTTAATGTTTTGAATAAAATGCTTTGTTTGTTGTGATGACTCTTAGAAAAGAAACATTTTCAAATCTAGACTCGTTAAGTATTTTATTGATCTAAATATAGAGTTTAAGTGGCCTTAAGTGCCAATAAACTTTAATTTGTAACCGTTTGTTATTCGTTTGGTTTACATCACAAAAAAATTTAATATATTGTTTAGAAAAAAGAATTTAGTTTGTCACTCTATGGTCATTTTATGCAACACTTTGGGCTAATTAGACCGGGACCTACAGTTTAACGTGGGTACAAAACTATACACAAACATCCATGCCACCACCAGGATTCGAACCTGAAACCTATAGTTCCAAAGGTCAGAGCGCTAGCTACTTGGCCACCAGGCCGCGAAAAAAGAATTTGAGTTTAAAAATAAAAAATGTATTTTTGTTACTTATGCAAATGTGTGCATCAAATCGTTTTCTGTTTTCATTTTAAAAAAATAACAAATTATGATTACTATTCTTTAAAAGAAACTGAAAAAAACTGCCATTGCGGCAATTTAGAGCGAAATCATAAAACATTTAATTTTTATGTTTGAAAATGAAAATCATCTTAAATTAAAGCCTATATTTCTATCCTTATTTATTAATAAAATAAAAGATTTTGCCTTAATCTTTCACCATCATTGGATGCATGCATGTTTTCGCATTGCGACTGAACCATGCTTGTTAAGGAAACTTTTTTTTTTTTTTTTTTTTGAGAAAATGCTTCATGTGGAAAATATATTTTCATGACAAACCATAGACGTTAATGCATTCAATTTTCTGCACAGAATATTATTTGCCATATTATTAATGATTTAATATTTAGATTTGATGATAGTATTTATATATGTTCTCCGGTACAATCTTGAAATAACATTTCATCCTATTTTGTTAAAATATATAGGAATATCATTTTCCCTGGTTTCCCTGCTCGCTCGTGTAATTAGAGTATTCTTTAAGTTTATAACTTATCACTTATCTTCTCATACGCCAATTTTAAATCATTACCTTATCTTAACAATAGATAATCGTGTTTGTATTCGCACTGAGTGTTTCATAATAAAATTAAATCACTTGAAACAAAGGAAATAATCAAATCAGAGGAATACAAACTTAACTTACCATGCACTTCAAAGTTGTTCAAAATTATTCTGTGCCCAGTAATAAAATTGACTAATTATAAGGAAATTGGCGAAGAATCTCTTGAATATAAATTTAAAACATTAAATATTTTAGATCTATAATCACAACAGTACATTTATGCTGCAGTAGATTTTTTTTTCTTTATTTGATTGATTTTTAAATCCATTAAAATGAAATAAGGGAGAACTTTCTAATAAAACATTGCAGTAGATTTCGTCGTTTGTTTGTGCAGCTCGATCTCGGTGTGATCAAGTCACAAGAACATACATTAAAAAAATGCACCACTTTAATTACAAGCCCACAAGCATGACTCACTACAAAGATAAATATACAACAGACATTTAAAGACATATATTTATATTTAAGTGGAAGGATTCCACTTCTAAGCTGTAAATAAAGTCACTGAGGTACACTCTGGATAGCGAAATATCCTTGATCTGTGGATGAGAGTCTGCAGGCCAATGTATGCAGAGGATGGTTCTAACTCTATCTTTTCTCTGGGTGAGAGACTGTAAGCTAAACGTCTCTGAAGTAGCAGCTCATTATACAGCTATTGAAGGATTCCACTACTAGCTCTCGGGAGGAGAACTTATAACTAACGGCACTGTCTGTTTTGTCACACGTCCTCTCTACCGAGAGTGTTGGTGCCTATTGAAAATTTCTGTACGACGCAAGGGACGCTCTCGCAGTGCGTAGGAGAAACAGGGTTGTGTAGGTGGAACCCCGCTTACAACATTATATTTTTCTTTGCAAAAGCTTTTAGTTACAGACCATCCATTCGATTTATACAGTACTTTTGAAGTTTGAATGAAACAGTTGCAGTTATTTATTTTTACATTTTTAATCCTAAACCGTTTAATTGAAATACTTCGTATTTTTTTTACAAATGAGTATTTTGAAAACAGAGCATTGAAAATGATTGGACACATTTAATAAAAATCATATCTAATGAAATATTTCAGATAAACAAACTATTCTTTTCACTGTAATGCTTAGAAATTAATAAAGTTTTATCTTAATAAGTTTTATTAGGACCATCTTTGGCTGCTTTACAGATATTAAGTTAATACTCTCCACGTTGTAACAGATACGGTGGATCATACCCGACGCGACTGCGACGACACCAATTTGCTCTAAATGTGATAAACCCCTTATTTTTTTTCGTAAGTTTCTCAATGGATAGATTAGTTTAGTTTGGCTTGTGGCTCTGCGATCATTTTGTGTACAAGCGGGCTAAACAGATCGAGACCTACAGGTTAAAATGGATTCCCAACCACTCACAAACAACCATGCCACCGCCATGATTCAAAGTTGAAGCCTGTGTTATCAAAGGCCAGCCAATTGGTCATCAGGCCGTAGGATGGATTGGTAGGGCTGGTTCTGTTCTATGGCTATGAACATACGAGGCATCGTGCCCGACGTGATTGTGGCGACATTAATTCGCTCTCGCAAATGTGATAAGTCACTCATTTTTTTTTTTTTTTTTGTAAGTTTTCCAATGGATGGATTGGTACGGCTGGCTCTCTTCTATGGCTTCTCAGAAGTTCTGACGAGTCATGTAAACCACGTTTTAAGATACACATAAAAGTCTGGTGGTGTCAAATGAGAACTTCACGGATGTCATAGAACAGGGCCAGTTCTACCAGACTATCAATCGGGGAAGTGAAGACCAAGAGCATGTTGTACATCTACTATAACGAGAGAATCCGTCATCCTGCTCAAAAATTGTTTATTGTTGCAGGAATAAGGCACCATTGCAGGGATGAAATGCAACACGAAAAGCCTATTTCCCGCGCATCCTCTGAAGGTCGCTAATGGAGGGAGAAAAAAAAAGGTGAATACTCTGAGAATTGCAAAAAACATCCATTTCGTCACTTACTTAAGATTTTTTAAATGTTTCCAATGACCTTGTACTTTCGAATAAAAATAATGTTCTATTCATATGATGCTAATATAAATGAAATGAGCAAATTTATAAAGTCACTGTAGCATTTAATGATAGAAATATGCTATGGGGATAAATGTGTTCTGTTTCAGGAAATCCTTACGAAAAGTGTTTTTAATGCATTTAGACGCCGTTGCCCATGACAGAAGAGTATTCATATTTCAAAAACCGTCGTTTCCAACAGCAACCTCTCGAGCTGCGTGTCCATGTTCATTGCAGGGATGTCTTTTCGCCAGTCTCGGTCCTGTCCCTGTCGTTTTGCAAATGTCATTGAAGTGTCGCCCTGCTTTAATGGGTCAGAGAAAACGCGGCGGGCAGCCGAGCGCATCTCAACCTGGCGTTTCTTTTGATGGTGGGAAAAGTTCTTTTTGGGCAGAGACGTGACACCGCTTGCTCCCCCCCCCTCCCCACGGAGGGGGGGGAATAGATTCTGTCACGCCGAGGACTTTCTTTCGAGGAGGGATTTCGGCGCTTTTCACGGCGCATTTCGATTTTTGTCTGTTTGACTGAGACCACAGGAGTCACACAAACCCTTTATCGTTCAAAACGGGACATCTACTCATGTCAAGTAATAGTATTAAAAAAAATTGTTTTATTTCTTCATGGTTCTCATGTATTGATGAAATAAATAAAAACAATAGAAAATAAATAATTTCATTATCATCAGTGACGCAACGACCCCATGGTGGGCTAAGGCTGTCTGCTTACTGGCAGATTTCAAGACAGGAGATGTTTTTCTTTTTACGGGGTAGCGTTGTTTGTTCAGCCATCTGCTTTTGGATTTCGTCGAAATGGAAAAAAAATGAAGCCACAAAATTCATCGAGGTGTAAGCGAAAATGGAGGATGAGCGAAAGAAAAGCGAAATTTACCAGAATTAATAAAAATTCAATGTGTGAACATACAATAAGCTAAGGCCCTACATAAAATTATATATTCCCACATTAGATTTTGACGCATTTTTTGGAGTCAAAAATTGAAATGAGATATTATTATTGTGTTGGCTATTATTCCTACATGTAAATATAGATAGTGTAATTAATAATGACGCAAAGCGCACATTGTAAATAAATATAAAACGTTAAAAATGAAATATAAAAGAATATATATACATAAACGAAATAAAAAAATGAAATGATTAAAAAATATTTATTTTACTAGCGCGATATGTGTTTCTGCACTCTTTCCCTTAGCTTTTGCAAATCGATCTCCATTTGGGTATTGGCACATCGTAATGGGCGTTACATCCGTTGTGTTTGAGCGTGTTTTGTGTTGGGCTCATTTCCTTTTAGAAAGAAAAAAAAAAAGATTTGCAGCAGTAATTTGAACCAAAAGCGCTAGCAACTTTTTGTGCCAGATTTCACAAATATCTAGGGAGGCGTATCTAGGGATGGACTTAAAGTGAAACATAGAACCTGTTACATTAGATGCTCCAAAATGAGCGCGTCTTAGGGGTTCGCAGAATACAAATTAATTATTCTGCTGAAAACTGTAAACTCATAAATAAAGCAGGCACTATCTGTCCTATATTCGCAAAAACATTGTTTTAAAATCAAAGTTCATTTTTTCTCATCCTTTCGACGGTTTATTTTTGAATAGATGGAAGCATGCATAAAGTATTTTTTTAATACATTGGCTTCGGCCATTATGGAATAAATAAGTTTTGTAAAAGTGTGATAAATCTCAAGGGACCAGAAAAATTTTCAAGGGGTGGCCGTGGGTTGACCACCCTTGTCTGAGACCATACCCTGGGCAGTTGCAGAAATATTATTAAGCTCCGATTTTAAAATTCATACAGTTGAAACTGCTGCTTTTCTATTTTGGCGAGAAATAGCCACGTAAAGTAGATGACGCATTAACAGAAATAGAAATGAATGGAAAAATACTAATGCTTAATAATAAGCACGGGGTGCAAACGAGATAAAGAAGGAAGCGATATGTCATTTAAGCAATTCTTCTTGCAACCTTTCACGCTGCAATGCGTCCGGGATGGACAGTTATTTCGGGAGGCCTATCTGGAGGATTCCTCGACAACACTGTTCTGTAAACAATTTAACTCTAACTATAAATAGCCGAACAAGTGGAGTTTAGGTTAAAGCTTATCTCGAATCTCGCCATCAACTTCGCCGATTCGATTCATTGTTTCTGAAAAGATGTCGCCTCCACCAACGACCCCTCCCCCTCCCTGGTCAGCCAAGCTCATCATTCTCGTGACAGCACTTAAAGAGAGTCCATCTCTCCTTGTCGATGTCGTGGGACCTACTCGATTCGGATGAGCAGCTCCCAGAAGGACTGTCTCGTCTTCTTCCAGCAGGATTTCACGACATTATGTGTTATTGTTGTGCAGCTTTTTTTCTTCTTTGTTGGATCGTTATCTACGCAGCAAAAGACGCAGGTCAGATCCGCACAAGTGTGGTTGATTTTTATATCTGTGATTCAAATGAACGCAGTAATATGTGACAGTAAAGGATAGAGGATAAGGATATGGGGAAAATGGTACAGAATAAAAAAGCATTGTTTGTTGAAATATTTTTCTCTGGGCCTTTCAGAGATATCATGAATAGTATCGTACCAGGGCTTGTGACTGTTTTTAGTGGCAACATCCTCAAAAAAGGAACAACTAAGGGTCTTCTTTAACACGGTAAAAGAATGATAGGCCAAAGCCTGTTTATTTAGCTGAAAATAGAGGCCCCTTTGTTTTTGTTCTAATGCAGCTGGCAATACAGAGACAGTTAGTCTTCATGCCATCAGCAAGGGCTGCACTGCTGTGATTCATTGAGCAGGATCACATGTAGCTTGAGAATAGGCTCCAGATGCGAGTCACACTACTCTCTCGCAATGCTCTACGATCCTATTGAGCAGGGACCTACGGTTTAAGGTGGATTCCGAACCACTACAGACATCCATGGCACTGCCGGGACTCGAAACCTGTGGTACCGAGCGCCAGAGGTAACCACTCGGCCATCAGGCCCCCTTTTTTGCTAGGAAATCAGCAGCCTCGTTTCTCTTTCATCGGATTGAGGATCTGAACCATAGAAATCATAAACTCATCGTAAATTTCAAGAAAATGATTCGTTTCATTTCGAAAGGTCATTGAACATTTGCATGAGAATCTAACGACAGGAGTTATCAACAGCAGATGAATGTTAAGATATCGCTCTCTGATTGGACTGAGGAAGATTGGATAGCGTGAGACGAGGGCATCTGGAAAAAGAAAGAGGAAAAATGGATATTCGTGGAATGTTTTACTAGAATTAGGAATAGAAGCATCATTTATTTTAAGTCTTTTGATATTTTTGACTTACAAAAATAATAACAGCACCACGACAGTATAAGGAAAAATTTTTACATGACAGGTTTCTAAAATTTCGTGCGCAAAACGTTTTTTAAGATCCTGAAATAGATTATTCTTTGGGGGTTTTTTTTGTGCTTTATCTCCCCTGTATTAAAAACATTTTTCTAGATGATTATCTTCTGAGTATTGTGCGGCCAAGTGACCAATTGGCCAGTGGTCTGGCTCTCGGCGCCACAGGCTTCAGGTTCGAATCCTGGCGGGGGCATGGATGTTTGTGAGTGGTTCGGAATTCACGTTAGACTGTAGGTCCTATTCTAATGAGCCTAAAGTTTGCACAAAATGACCGTAGAGCGCCAAGCCAAACCAAACCTAATCGGCAACAAAGCTTTCAACACACTTTAGCTCAAGCCGAGGCGAATCCTTGTGGGATCATGTCTCTACTGGGACTGAGCATAATTTAAAGACAGGGGATTGCTGACTTGATATCTCACTCCGGCATTAGCTTTGGAGCTCAACAATTTTCAAGAACAAGCATACAAGGAAAAAAAATTAATGTTTTTCGAACAAAAATGCCAATCACTCAACACTAAAATATCATATTTAAAAACCCTTTTAGTTCATTGCATACACAACATCATTAAAAATATGCAGTTGAAATGTGATTCATCATCATTATCATCAGTGGTGCAAGAGCCTCAAGTTGGGCCAAGGCCGTCGGCGCATTGGCAGATTTCGAGACAGGAGATGTTTCCTTTTTACTCAGCAAGGTTGTCAGCTCTACGCTCAACAGTCTTATTAGACTGGAACCTACTGTTTAAAGTGGATGCCGAACCACTACAAATATCCATGGCACAGCTGGGACACGAACCCAATATCTGTGGCACCGAGCGCTAGTCACTCGGCCATCAGGCCCCTAAAATGCCATTATATTCTTAAAATGATTACAACAGTTATGAGTGTTATCGTAGGGCGGGGTTTCATGAATTCAACTAGAAGTTTTGAATGATTGATTTCCAGTATGCAAATGGCTCGTGAGGAAACGACTGTTTCTCGACTTCTAATGACTCCCGACTCAAAACTGTTTTCGAAAGCAGACGGTCTCTGATCTCCAAACTAAAAATGTTATTTTTTTTCTATGAAAATCGGGATTTAAACGGGGTCGGTTACCTTAAAACAGCCTTTACACTACAGTGTTCACTAAAAAGTTTATGAAATATTCGTATAATCGTATAAGCGGTTAGATTTGAATAGACAACATAAAAAATGGCAGATGAAATGTATCATTCGCTGAAAATGTAACGGAATCGTACCTAATCGGGGGAAAAATGATGCCCTTCAAAATGACCCCGAATATCTGAAAAACGAAAAGCAATTTTCTCCACTGAAGATCATTCAACTTAGGATTGGAAACAGGTCAAAACACTTTTTTCCCCCACATTCTTTTTTTTCTTCTGAAATCACTAACTCCAGCGCGAATTCCGTTGCAACGAGTTCATTTACATAGTTATGAACAGAAGAGGGGAGTCGGAGAGTGGCCATCGTAGACTTTTGAAGGAGTTGGAGTCATGAGTGTAAAAATCCGACTCCTGACTTTTCTATAAACAAGTAATACAAAAAAAAAAATTTTTAAAGTCAATTCCTACTTATTTTTCACTCTATTATCTCTCATGTTAAATTGAAATGTTAAGGAGGCCATTCAATTACACCTTTCAATAATACAGCCAGAAGCAGAGATAGTGACTGCTTTAACAGCAAACCAATTAAGTGTTCTCAGTACTGAGACTGAGGGATCTGATGGCGAAATGGCTAGCGTTCGTTACCACAGGTTTCAAGTTAGAATCCCGACAATGCCATGGTTGCTTGTAGTGGTTCGGAATCCACTTTAAGCGTTATGTCCCGGTCTCCTATGGCTGTAAGAGTCCAAACAAATTTCCCTCCCTCATCATTCTCAAATGTAAAGAGGCAACTCAGCTCTAGGCATAGGCATAGGGATGTGGCGGGGTGTTGTAGTGGTAGTACTCAGACTTCTAAAAAGCCATCTTCGATCCCCAATGAAAAAAGATCTTAATAAGGAAATACAAGCTTTAATGCCTTAAAAATAGCGCATCTTTGTAATTAAAATGCACTTTTTTATTTTTCTTGTTTTTTGCTATTCTATAATACTGTGGTACCTGTTCATTGGGTACTGCTATTTCTAATAAGATGTGTGCATTTTTTGTCAGCAAATTGAAAGTACGAGATTGTTTTTTAAATGAATACTTTAAAGTTGTTATGCAAGAAAAAGTTTTAATGATATAGGTAGGGTTTGTAGCTGTACGGTCATCTCGTGCACACTTTGAGCTAATTAGACCGGGACTTACAATCTAACGCGGATTCCGAACCCGTCCCAAACATCCATACCACCTTCAGGATTCTAACCTGAAGCCTGTGATACCAAAGGCCAGAGCGCTAGCCAATTGGCCATCATACCGCAGTAAATTTATATCATAAAACATTCTTGTGCTCTAAGTGAGAAGTGAGTACTGTAAAGTTGCTATGCAAGAACCGTTTTTAAAGATATAGGAATTCAATAAAAATCATTGAATTATTTAAACATATTTTCCTAAATCCATTAGTAAAGATCATAGTACATAAAACAAGTAATAATATAAAAAAAAAAAATTTTTAAAGTCCAGTCCTACTTTTTTTTCACTCTATTGCAGAAAGTCCTTTATAAATAATGTTCATTCATTTTCTTAAGTTTATCTGCCGCCCTCTATTGGTATAGATATATGCAACTTAAATCTAAAAAAAAAACTAAAATTAATGAATTAAATTAAATGACTGAATTAATATTGTAAATAAATTCACATACAGTGTCATCCGCTACAGGTTAAAAAAAAATGCATTTTTAACTTGAGCGGATGAATAAAAAGTATTTTATGAACGATTGACAATTTGAACAAGATATATATAGGGAGAGTGTGAGATAATAGAAGGAATTGAATAACAGTAAAGAGTTGGGAGTCAGGAGCAGGTATGAAAAAAATTCATGTTCCGAATCAAAAATGTTCAGTCCTGGTTATGAATAAGCAATGAATAATTCGATGAGAGAGAGATTCGCTTGGAAGTCTTTCCAGTGAAGTCACCCGATAGCAGCAGCAGACTCTTTATCTGCTCGGAGACGGAGGCATTCGATTCCCGCGTTTTGCAAACAAAAGAATTGCCATTCGAACGACATGTGTTGGGACATAAATCTTCTTCCTCGAGTGACTCAACGGTGCGGACTATCAGGACTGTTTATCGATGCAGGCATTCGAATTGTTTCGAATGGCCCAAGAAGGGGGGAAGGCATCTATTTGCATAGGCGAATCAGTCCGGAACAAAGCGTTTCTTTTGCCGCCCAGAAACGATGACCACATTCGAGAACGGTATGTAGGTCAGCCGTCCTATTCCACCTGAACTCTTCCTCGCGTCCGCACTTCGATATGCGAGAGAGAAAATTTGAATATTTGGAGGAAAAAAGGATTTCCTATTTCAAGTATGCAAATAACTTTTTTCCCTTTCTTCCATCAGAAATTTGCCAAGAAATCATTAAGGAACTAAAGGAATCGCGATGATATATTATTTTATCCTCTTCTACAAAAATGAAATCAAGCCGCCATTTTTATGTTTTCGAAAAAGTTGATATATGATACAAATGGTTTAATTACATTAAAAAAAAAAATAGTGCAATCGTCCAGTTTTTGGATTTGGAGTAAACTTTAAGATACATATTTTTTTCCAATTTCATTTTCTATGAAGACATACTATTCATCATCATCAATAGCACGACAGCCCAGAGTGGGCCAAGACTTCCCTTTGAAGAGATTTCCATGCATTCCTCTGGGGTGACAAGGGTCCTCCAGTTCTTAACCCTTAGTACAGCAAAATCTTTTTCAACTGCGTCTATCCATCGCAACTTGGATCGTCCTCTTCCTCTTTGTCCCTGTGGCTTTGCCCAAACAAGGCCTTTTACAGGGTTTAAATCATTCATTCTAAATACGTGAGCAGCTTAGTTTAATCTAATAACCTTAATAAATTTTATAATATGTGTGTCCGTACAGCATTTATGTATTTCTGCGTTGTGCCGTCTTCTCCAACAATCGCCTTCCCTAACACCTCTAAGAATAGACCTTAAAATCTTCCTCTCAAATAGATCCAAATGGGCCTCATCAGATCTTGCTAAAGTCCAAGTTTCAGAGCCATAGACCATAATAGGCCTAAGGAGGGTTTTATGTAACAAGAATTTAGTTTTTCTGCATATGAACTGTAAATTAAACAGTTCCTAAGTATTATCAAAAGTGTAAATGTCTGAGGTAATATTGGGTGTATCCTGAAAACTATTTCTTGAGATGAAGACATATTGCTTCTTATTTTATCTCACATATTTTCACTTTAAATGAAACGCCTTTCTATTTTTGGGCGTATATTTTATGGCGTAATCTTGTGTAAGAAAAGAGCTTAAAAAGCGCTTTATCGACGTTAGAAAATCCATCAAATCGACGATTATTTTTATCTCAATTTTAAGAAAATTGCAAATTCTATTGCCTAAAAGAAATGCAAGCCCTTTTCTTCTTGCATCTTAAAATATGTAATTTAAAAACACGAATAAGAGGATCAAATTGCAAACTGAATCAAGAACTAAAAGTGGTTCTTCAATCACCAATTTAAAATAGATGGCATCGAAACTGTCTATAGTTCAGTTTTTTTCAATAAAGAATGTAGGCATGCAATCAAGAAAAAAGAATTGCATTTTAAATGTAGGGTCTTTTATTTTTATTTAAAAATTATAATTTTTAAAAGAGCATGTAGTGTTTTGTGTTGGCAGCTGGATCCGGTTGTGGTTTGAGAACACACAACTTTATTGTTACGCTCAAAAACACCACATACATGTGCAATATTTAAAATATTTAAAGACATCTAAGAATGAATGAATCTTTAATTAGTACATGGAAGGATTCCACTTCTAAACCGAAAATAAAAATATTCTGGTACCCGCTGGATGGCGAAATGCTTCCTCTCTGAGTGAGAGTCTGTAGGCCAACAAATACACAGGATTGTGCTAAATACGCTTCCTCTTGGTATGAGAGATTGTAAACTAAACGAGTCTGAGGCAGGGCTGGTAGTGGCGTATTTCCTCTGGAGTGAGAGTTTCGATGCCTACTCATCATTTCTCCTCAACGCCACAGGGGGTGCTTTTGAAGTGCGTCGGAGGAAGTACGGTTACAAACATAGATTAGTTTATGAATTTAGATAATTATCTATGCTACTACACGTTTCTGACAGATTTGTAAACATTTGTTTACAATGGATTGCAGAATTTTTTTTATTGTGTATTACTTATTGTATTATTTTTTATTTATTTTTTCGTTACTTTTACAAATTATTTTATTTTGTATTCGGTTAGCCGTTTAAAAAATAATAAAGTACAAAGTATGAATGTTATAGAAAATGATCAGTTGGACAGAATAAGATTTAAATCGCTTAAAAAATATTCAAGGTCATTTTTCACTTTTACAGAGCATGATATTAGAAATTTATAAAAAAAATAATCAGTTTTTAGAAGGAGGAAACATTTATAAACAAAGGAGTAAATCTAATAAGGGGATCTATAACTTTGCATGCGGCTCGTGGAGTTAGGATGCATTTTCAAAGATCATTTGGGTTGGCGAAATTGACTCATATTGAAAATTAAAGTCCGATGCTTTAGAAAGAAAAATGAAAAAATTACGTTCTCTTCTTCTAGTGATATCGAGAAAGTTAAAAAAAAAAAAAGATAAAAAATAAGTATATTTTTTAGAATCCTGAAAATTTTCTATGAATTTTTTTTCAAAATAATTCCTCGAATTGACATTAGTACCAGAAAACTTTTTAGCAAAATTGTTTTTCCCACCATATACCGAGAAAGAAAAAACGAATTAAGCCAAACAAAAAAAAAAGTAATTTTCATTAGCTTCACGGATGAGTAAAGACAGAAGCAAGGCATCTTCAAAAGGTCCAACATGTTTTGGCGAATCGAAAAGTTGCACCATGTTCGTGCAATAGCTTCTCCAAATCGTCGGCTGGGAAAGTGGGAACACTTCCTCTGCTGTCATACATTGTGTAATTCTCCTTTTTTTATTCTCGTGTGGGATTAGGATAATTGTTCCTTTTTCTATTGTCGTGTTTAGATTCTTGGAAGAAGGACAATGACAACAATCCAAAATGCCCACTTGAAAACCTCCTCTTTGACTAAAGTGTTTCTCTTCATTCATCAATTTGTAGCTTTAAATTATCTAATGATGAACTGAGATTAAATGAACGGATAAAATGAATGAAATGAAATAAAGATTAAAATTAAGAAAAAGAAAGAATGAGTGAGCCAAATCATTATCATGAGTGACCAATATGAATAAAATGCCGCAATCAAATAACGCTATTGTGTTTTTTATTGATTTTATTCGAGAATCTCAGGATCTGATGGGCGAGTGGCTATCGCTCTGGCGCTCGATCCCATAGGTTTCGGGTTCGAGTCTCGGCGGTGCCAAGTATGTTTGTAGAGGTTCGGAATCCACGTTAAACTGTAGATCGCGGTCTAATTGGATCGTAGAGCGTTGTTGGGGTAGTGTTGCTCGCGTCCGTAGCCTACCTTCAAGCTAGACGTGCCCCCCTTGTAGTGCTAGGTGAGTAACGTCGGTGGAGCCTTTGCGTGGCATAAAAGTGGCCTGATGGCCGAATGGCTATTGCTGTGGCGTTCGGTAGCACAGGTTTTGGATTCGAGTCCCGGTGGTGGCATGGAGGTTTGTAGTGGTTATATATATATATATAGCCATGGTCCGGTTGCCCTATAGGTATATAGGTTTAGATTTTCCTGCATCAGGGGGATAAGTAACAGCAACAACAACAGAACTTTGAAGTATTGTTAATCTTAAATTAAAATATCAGTAAGGATCATTTTTTTTTTAATTGTTGAAGTTCTTTGCTCAATTTTGTATCATTGAGTATCAAATAATTGGTGACGTAATTTTTATTTAAAAATACATACTAAGTTTGAACATGTCGTATTTTTTTTAATTTTTTGCTCCTTTTGGGTTTTTACAAAATTGTAAAGTTCTAGGCAAACAGACGAATAATTTTTTTAATGTCTCACAAGAACCATTGTATATGTTTTAAAAAATATTTTTTAATATACATTATTTGTTTCATTAAATATTGAAATTCAATATAATCTATATCATGAAATAAATATTAGATAAAAATAATTTTTAGGTTGGTTTTTTTGGATGTAATAATGTTTTTGAAGTAACTATGAATCTATAGTAAATCCAGTACCATTTTAAATATGTCTTTTATATGAATGACACTTAATATTCCATGAAAAGGTCAAAAGTACACGTGTTCTTTTGACAGATTTTTTTCTGCAGCACAGAGAGAGGAAAACGATCCGCATTGTATTATAATAGGAGCAGATGGCGATTCGCTGGCAGCTGCGCGTAAACAAATTGTGATGTGTTGTTCAATGAATACTTGACGAAAAAACAGAATATTCAATTGTTAAGGCAATATAAAATAATTTTGTCCTCTACTGATCACATTCAGTATTTTTATTATTTAATGACTTTTAAATTATATATATATATTGTTGTTACTAAACGCCCTGGTGCAAGAAAGCCTACACCAGATCCAAAGAACCCCGTCGCAGGCGACTGGTCCATGACTAAGGGTAATAGGCAGCTTCACTTCAGCGAGGAACCATGAGACTGAAGACTGACTCAACCTCAAGGCCCCGCTGTAGATCGGCAGCTACAGTTAAAAGTAGATTCCGAACCACTTCAAACATCCATGGCACCGCCGGGACTCGAACCCTAAACCTGTGGTACCGAGCGCCGGACACTCGGCCATTCGCGGTCCGAGTTTCGGGTTCGGTGTCATGGGTGTTTGTTGTGGTTCGGAATCCACTTTAAACCGTAGCTCCCGATCTAATAGGATCGTAAAGCATTAGGCGTAGGGCTGACAACCCTATCCCGTGAAAAGCAAACGAACTTAACCCACCATGAGGTTGTTGCGCCACAGATGATGATGAAATAAAGTGAGCTTTTAAAAAAAAATTTTCTTAAGATAAAAATGAATTATTCCCTTATTTTTCGGAAGTTTAATCTGCTGAATTAAATAATTTTTATAACACTTGATTGAACATTCAGAAGGATAATTGTTCCGTCAAAACATTGAAATATTTTTAGACATTTTAATGGTTAATAATAATTTGGTAAAAACATCAAAATATTTTTTTATTACTGGTCTTTATAACAATAACTTTATTGTGCAATAAATAATTATAAATTGTAAAATTGTATTGAAAAGTTACAAAAAGCTACCTAAAAGTTTACTGAAAGAGTATAAATCAAAAGTCAATTTTTATACATCAGAGACAAATCTAATTATGAAATATTTAAAAAAAAACATTTTAAAAGCAATGATTTTATATTATATTAAAGGCATTTTCTTTATAAAATATGCATTATTTATACATTATAAAATCCTAAATAAGACACATTTCTCCAAAGAATACAATAAAAAAAATGTGTGAAATGAAATATTAAATGTGTTAAATGAAAATTTCATAATTTGCGTAAATTTTATATGTAATAAACTAAAAGATGATGTGTTAATCATTTATGAAATAAATGTGCGTTCAGTAATAAAATGGCAAGTATTAGAACTAATTGAACACTAGAAAGAGAACAGGGAACTTAAAACTTATCCCATAAAAAAAATAATAAGAAACAGTAAACAATTTGTATAGCAAGAAATGAAAATTGTTATTATTTAAAAAAAAAAAAAAAAATTATTTTTTTTAAAAAAAAAAAAAAAACCACAGTGGTTGAAAAAAAAAAATATAAGAATTAATGATTGACAAAATATTCATTGAAAAAAGTGTCTTGAAAAAAAATTGAAAAAATTGGTTGGTTTAGTTTACTTTGGTTTTACTAAAAAACATTTTTTTAGCTTAATTACAAAATCACATACAATTTAAAACATTATAAAATATTTAACGCGATTATCATTTTAAACCGTTAACTTTTATTTAAAATTTAGAATTCTAATTCTATCCTATCCTAATGAATTTTCTATAATACCTCATTCAGTGAGTATTTATAATAATATAAATGATTTATTTATTATGTGACGTCACTATAATTTCATCATCTTCATAATAAATCATGTAGCTATAGGTTAAAAGTCAATAACAGACATTTGTGTTTGCAGATCAAATATTGCATGTATGAAAAACCGGAACCATGTTATTATTGCAGTAGAAAAATGGCTACGACGGAAAATAGAAAATCAATAGAGTTTTATTGCCTTGATTAAAAGTAAACGTTCTTGACAAATGAAGAACAATAAAAAAATAAAAATAAAAAAAATAAAAAAAAAAGAATTAAAATGTGGTACTGAAACACAAGTCGTGAATGTTCGTACAGATCAGAAATCTCTTTTAATAAACAAACACACCTGTTTTACTGATTCATATTCGATATCCAAGATTCGAAACCGATTTTAATGATGAAAACACAGCTGTTGCAGCCTTTTGAATAGATTTATGGAAACACAAACTAGGTTAGGTTAAGAATAAAGAACGTATTTAATGTTTCTAAGAATTTGAATTTAAAATTATAAGAATCGAAATAAGCAATATCACGAAATTGAAGTCAGTAAAAAAAAGATTGAAATTTTTACAAAAAAAGAGGAATATAGAGAATGAACATTTGAGATAGATATCTCAACATTGTTTATATTTAATGTATAGACGAGTTAAAAATAAAGTTTAAGAACA
This sequence comes from Caerostris darwini, assembly GCA_021605075.1. Classification (NCBI taxonomy): domain Eukaryota; kingdom Metazoa; phylum Arthropoda; class Arachnida; order Araneae; family Araneidae; genus Caerostris; species Caerostris darwini. Next base: position 614,452 of record BPLQ01011645.1, on the reverse strand, counting down.
TTTTAAATCAACGTTGCAAATATCCATAATTTGACTTCTGAGATTCTGCTAGTTAGAATATTAATAAACATATTGCAAAAAATACATTAGGTGAAATAATATATTAAAGTTATATAAACACATTAAGTTATAGAACTAATAAATTATTTATTTTTATATTATGCATATTATTAATATTAAATTTGTGAAATACACACACATAATATTAATTATATAACTTTTAATATCCCGACATTAAAAGTTATATAACTAATTAATTATTTATTTTTATATTACACATTAATTATTAATATTAAAGTTATATTCACAAATTAAAAGTTATAGAACTAACTAATTATTTGTTTTCATATTATACTTTAATTATTAATATTAAAGTTATGTCCAGAAATTAAAAGTTATAGAACTAATTATTTGTTTTTATATTATACATTAATTCAACTTTTTTTTAACTGTATTACCCGTTAATTTATGCCTTCTTTTTATTTGTTATAAGTTAATTATGGAGATTACGAGCAAGTTTTATTTTTAAAAAGAGATTCATTTTTTTAATGAATACTAATTCACGCAAACATTAAACTGTTAATGAAATATATAATTTTAAATTAAAAGGATAGTCATTGTTGTGCTATATAATGTTTATTCATTAAGCGCAAACTTATTAAATAATAAATCTCGTTTAATTCTTTAAATAAAAAAAAATCATAATTTATGTATTGTACTTTTAGTTTTTTTAAAATACTATTTCTAATGGAGATTACGAACAAGTTCTATTTGAAAAAAAGAGCCTCATTTTCTAAAATGAGTATGAATATATACATAGCTTTTACTCCATTGTCAAGATCGTTGTAACATAGATGGATTATTAAAAGAATTACAAAACTTTATGCAAGAATTGGTGCAAATGAGAATAATGATTTCTTTATTTGATGGCATTTTTATGATAATATGTATTAGCATAAAAAAAGGGCAGAGGTGAATTCCGACTGCTCCATTTTATGATCCTATTTGTTCAGCAGTTTCCGAGAAGGGCAGGTATGCTTTCCACGAAATTCACGAAGAAAAAAAAAAAAAAGAAGTTTCCGACAGCCTTGAACATAAAAGTCTTTCTTTTCCTTTCATTTTTAAATTCAACGTTTTTGGAAATTTGTTCTATTGACCTAGATTTACAGTTTTGAATTAGCAATTCTATAACTGTAAGTGTTTAAATTGCATAATAGGTTTAAATGATATTTAATAACAAATAAAAATATTTGCACAGCTAACACATTGTAAGTTTCGCTTTCATAACTCAGCTCTATGGTGATGAAAGGCTTTTATTTTTAATTTTAAAAAATATATATAGCTTTTATATTTAAAGGCTATATATTTTTTATTGAGTTTGTATATGTCTAAAAATATTTAGTTGCACATTCTAATAAAATATTATCATCATCATCAGTGGCGCAACAGTCCCATGGTGGGCCAAGGCCGTCCGCCTGCTGGCAGATTTCGAGACAGGAGATGTTTTCTTTTTACGGGATAGGAGTGTTAGCCTTACGCCCAACGCACTACGGTCATTTTAGACAGAGATCTACGGCTTAAAGTGGATTCCGAACCTCTACTACTACTACTAGACCACACCAAATCACTGTGCCTAGAGCTGAGTTGCTCCTTTACAGTTTGGGAATGATGTGGGTGAAAAGTCTGATTGGGTTCTGTGACACTCTACAGTCATATGAGACAGGGACCTATGGCTTAAAGTGAATTCCGAACCACAGCAAACATCCATGGCACCGCCGGGACTCGAACCTGAAATCTGTGGCACCGAGCTCTAGAGACTTGGCCATTGAGGCCGTGTGTATAGTGCTCTGAAAAAAAGTCAATTAATAATTTTACCTCTACAATAAAAACGATAAACTAGCATTTGTTAAATAATAATCTCACAGAAAAATTTAAAAAATATATACAATAAAAATACGGTATAGTTTTAGATATAAGTAAAAAAATCATACTTTATTTTTAATTTCCTCAAATATCGGAAATTAAATAACTAAGCGTTGTAAAATAAGGCACACAAAAAATTAATTCAAAAAATGATTTTAAAAAGAAAGAAAATATTTTGTAAGGATAAGATGGTTAATTATTTTACATTTTGCTGATTTTCTTTTATTAGGGCTTAAACATTTTCAGTTTTATAAAATGACTAAAAAGTTGATTATTTGTTTTAAAGGAAAAAAATTTTAATTCAATAAATTATTTTTTGCCTTTATTTGTTGGAGCAAAAATTGTAACATTTCAAAATCAATTCATAAAACATCCAAAACATTATTTTTGAACACAGTTAAAATAAGTTTCCTTCTTATTCAGATGGCACAAGACATTGCAATCTATTCTAACATTCGCTGATTGATATACAATTTCGTATAATAGATGAAATATATAAAGCCATGTAGATAAGAAAGGAGTATAAAAAGATAAAGCAAAATGAAAACAGATTGATCTATTTTTAGTTTTAGTTTGCAACCTATTCGCCAGAATGACAGATAAAAATGATTTAAAATAGAAAAAAGAAATTTAAAACGATTTAAAATAGAAAATAGAGAAAGAAAACGATTTAAAATAGAAAAA